>CM075306.1:2075389-2322762 GCA_037672795.1 Lagerstroemia speciosa
GTGTTCAGTTCACTAAATACGTTCGCGGTTGAATATAAAAGCTTGGATAATGTGTAGATGATTGGGTTGCCACTATTGGTTTTGATTCGGATATGGATAAGTTCAATGACCTTATATAACGTTTACTCTAGGCTGATAATAGAGCTTAGTGGTGCCATATTGTATAGCTTAGTGCAGTTCTAAGTTGGAGAACTTAAGGAAGATCTGCTAACTACTTTCCCATTAGTTTTGTTGTTCCTGTTTATGTATTTCTGTGCTTCTTCTAAAGTTGTATATTGATCTGTTCACGGTTTCTTCCAGGCCAGTTACTTGGAGTTGAACACTGGTGAGTTCAGCCTTGGCGAGACCCTAACATCTGTCATGAATCAAGCCATGATACCCCAGTCGGGAGCGTGAAGTTCAGGTCATCCTCAATTCGCCTGCAGATCTGTCAAGCATGCACTTATCTGGCGATAGGCTTAGGCTTCAGCAAGTTCTGGCGGATTTTCTCATAAATGCACTGCTCTTCACCCTGCTAGGCAAGGATCATCCATTACCCTGAGAGTAACTGCAAGAAAGGAGCGTATAGGGAACAAAGATGCACATCGTTCATCTCGAGTTTCGGTAAGTTCGACTCAACTAAATGGTATTGTGTATAGAACTTTGGTTTCCCTCTTTCTGCTATCTTGAATATGAGAAGTGATGCAGCAAAAGACTTGGGTTGCAGTTCAGTAGATGATTTATGGCTCAACAACCTCCTTCCTTCCTTTGGTCATTTTTCTGGGAACAAGTAAAAACATCCTAAACTTGGGCTTCCGAACTAGGCAATCTGGAAACCTGTCTTCTGAATTATAGCATTGGATGCTCTTCTCTCATTTGTAGATTACAGTGATTATCATCAATTTGCTGAGTAAAGTCATGGACTTGTTGCAGGATAACGCATCCCGCCCCGGGAATTCCGGCAGACCTAATTCACGAGATGTTCCACCACAACCAAGGCATCCTCAAGGGAAGGTCTCGGGCTCTACATCAGCCAGAAGCTTGTCAAGATCATGAACGGCACCGTCCAGTATCTTCGAGAGGCCGAGCGCTCTTCCCTCATCATCCTCATCGAATTCCCTTTGGTGAGTCACTCGGATTCTTGAAAAATGCTCGTCTTCTCAGGAGCTCATTCCACAGGCACAGATAGAGTCCTATGCAGGTGGGGAGATTCGTGCTCTAGATCGGACGCCAACAGCCCGGTTTGTACAGTATCAATAGCCAGCACCCAACCAAGTCGGATGAGATTTCAATGCAGGAATTGTCTGATCTGGGAAAAAAAATCGACGATGGCAACGGACCGAGTTCAAACGAATCCTCTTACTTCTGATACATTGAGGAGTTTTCTGATGTCCCAACTGGGGCCGGCTATGAGGTGCTTCCGGTGCACAGATTGACATGAACCCCTGGTCGGAGCAACATCTCAGCGATCCCCCCCAAGTAAGGTTCGTGTTCAAGTTAACATTTTTCGAAACAGTTTATGCAAACATGTCCCGGATAAACTCGATGCAAGGTACTGGTCAGGCAGTTTGAGAAAGAAAATAATTAGGAAGTAAAACATGCATACTGTAGCTGTACGTTCAGTTATCTTCAATAAAATCATACTAACAGTGTCCTTTTGTGTACATTTTTTTTCCTGTACATTCAATATTAAGAAGCCTAACAAGTTGTGATTAACCCAAATTAGAGTTGGGATCGTCTTCTTTCCATTTGCTTATTTGCCCACTTTTCGAATATCTAGAGTCAGCGGTTATTATCAAGTAAAAGAATACAAAGATTAAGGTCAAATTATTCGTTTCATTCTTTTCGATCCCTTCGTGCGAAGTGCAACTTATGAAGTCCAATGATAAGAATGGAATCCGAGATCTTTTAGTATGAAATTGAGAGTAAAATTACATCGTATGATGATAAGACATCCCTTGGAAATAGCCAAGGGTAGTATCACTCTCTGTCGACGGAGGAAGTTTTGTACACAACGGTGTTGCGATAAAAATAGATAACAAAAAAGAGACGCAAGTATACGTATCGCGCAAGTAATAAAGTGATGAATATCGAGATCATTCTCACGAGAATCTAAGTCAATCAAAGCTAAGCAATAAACCAAGCAATCAAGCCAAGTTAGGCAATTCAAAATTTAATAGGAATTCAATGAAAACAAGAAAAGTAAATTGGAAGCAATTAAAAGAAATTAATCATTTTGAATGATCCTAAGGCTCACAACTTCTCTCAATTCTACTTCTAAACTCAAATCTAATCTCTATATGTAATCAATTACAGTATTACTATCCTAGGGTTTTGTGTCTCCTTGCCTACCTCTCGGTTTAACAAGAACGTGTTTCTAGGACGATATTAATCACTCTATCTCTAGGCAATTAATATTAAGAAACCCATTAAGTTCGAACCCTAATTTGGATAGCTAAGGTGATCAGCTAATCTCTCGATACTTCTCACAAATAATTTCGATCTCTCGGTATGAATTATCCTAAGTTATACTATCTCCGGCGTGATTTCGACTCCGTCTCTCGAGTTTGTTGATTTCTCCTATTCGATCTAATTGGTGGCCAGTCAATCAGAAAGCATCAAGGATGAGAACAGTATAAGTAATACGGATGTAATTGATCATATAATCGAGAAAAGATATGAATCTAGAAAGTAGAAAAGAGTTACATTACTTGCCTTAGGAATAAAGGAATTAGTTCATGATGGAATTGAAAATAACTACCAAGAAGTTGTTGGAATACATCGTAAATCAATAGAAAAGGAAAGGGAAAGAGAAAACTCTAGGTAAGCTGATGCCGATCTCTCGAGCCTCGAGCCATCATGAAGTGCTTCCCTTCTTTCCTCTTGATCACCCGTTTCTCTTTGATCTTCGAGGTCATAAAAGAATTCTAGAACTGAATGTTGGATGAATGGAATTCTCCTACAGAACTTGCTTGCTGGTCTATTTGTAAAGATTGGAAAATATATGAAAACATCTTTGCAATATATTATAACCTTCTTCAAATCTTGCAAAATTCTCTCTTTCCCGGCTGAGTTGAATCGAAATCTTTTTGTCTCCAAAATATTTCTCATTCTGCCCAAAAATATTCTGTGTAATATTTGGGGTTGACTGATGTTGATTCGGTAATAAATCTCCGGAGTTCGCTGCTGATTTGCCTGGGACCGCGATCCAGTGCCACGGTCCCTCTTCACTGTCTTCATTGGTGCCGCGATCCTGGGCTGCGACCCCATTGTTCTGCTCTTCTGATCAGCTTTATGTCTTTAGTCGGGATTCATTTTCGAGATTTGGTTGATCTTCCAATATGTATCTACATCACAAAATACCTCAAAAGTATCAACATTCTTAAGATAAACCCGACTTTTAACACTTGTTCAATTCCAACTCCGCTATACTTGATAAGGAAAGATTGCGTAATCAAGCACATAAATCAATTCAAACTTAATTATCTTGCTCAAATCTAGGCTCGAAAAGCATGCAAATAATTAATCTTTTACACACTTAACAAACGGTAACATCCAGAAGGAATCGACGCTCCACCTCGTCCTCCGCCTCGGCGGTGGCGCCAAGAAGAGGAAGAAGAAGACCTACACCAAGCCGAAGAAGATCAAGCACAAGAAGAAGAAGGTCAAGCTCGCGGTCGTCCAGTTCTACAAGGTGGACGACTCCGGCAAGGTCCAGAGGCTGAGGAAGGAGTGCCCCAACGCCGAGTGCGGCGCTGGGACCTTCATGGCCAACCACTTTGACCGTCACTACTGCGGCAAGTGCGGCCTCACCTATGTCTACCAGAAGGCCGGTGGCGATTAAGTGGGTTTACCTTGCTTAAATTAAGTCTTTTTAGGACCTGTGTTTCCTTATATCGAGCTTTCGGATTCTGTCAATGGAGTTTGAATGGTAGAGTGGGTTCTGCTGCTATATCTGAATGATGGGTCAAATTCAATTTGGCTTCTTGGTTTCGATATTGATTGCTTTGGGTTGCTTTTGTTACACTTCGTTTGACTTGATTGATGCTGGGAAGGTTCCAAAGAGCAATATCACATTAGAACAGTAATCAATGCCCGTAGGATTCATGAATCACCCCGAGGCACTTTGAAACCCTCGGAAACAACCACCTCAGGAAGATCGAAGAATGTTCGGTTTTCGCTATAGGAGCATTTATCTCTTAGCACTGCATGTGAATAGCTCTAGTTATTGATTGCTAGTTGATTAGGTGAAGGTTGGATGATGCGCATTGTGCTTGATGGGATCGAGGTGTATGGACTGGTGAGTTTCTTCTTTTTTAAGCCCAAATAAAGAGCATTTCATTCATCTTTCAATCAATGAGAAAGAAATATAGGGAGTCCTATACATTTGTCGGGTCTTGTTAGTGAGTCTCAAACGTTTCAAAGTGATATATCAAAGTCCTAAATTGACTTGATTGGCTGGCGGCTCGCCAGTGAACTTCACATCCAATATGCTGTGGACCATCTTGACGATGTCTGAGACCAATCTCGATTCGATCCTGCAATTTAGATACAAGAAGATCAGGCACTGTGTCATAATTAATATTATTTTCCACGCCACTGTTTTTCCAAGTCTGCAGGAGTGCGGAAAGTAAACGAACCCTTGAGCGAAGTGCCAGCCTCTCAGATCAGCGAAACTTTTCACGGTGTGCCTCCACTGTTCGATCTTCTCTGAGCTGACGCCGTGTTTCGCTCCGTGCTTGGCCAAGTGCTTCCCCGTCTTGCCCTTACTCGGATCCCTCAGCTCCGATGGTGACACCTTGTAGAAGACCGGCAACACCTCCTGCCCCATCGTCTCCTTGCATTCGAGGATCTTCATGAGCTCCTCCAAGCACCACCGTGAAGATGCAAAGTTCTCGGAGAAGATGACCACCGAGATCCTCGACCTCTTGATCCTGTCGAGGAGCTCCGAGATGTGTCTTCCTTTGGGGAGCCGGTCGTCCATGAATGTGTCGATCCCAGAACTGTCGAGTGCCTGAAAGAGGTGGCTTGTGAAACCCTCCCGCGTATCTTTGCCTCGGAAACACAAGAATACGTCGTGCTTCCATGTGGTGGGTGAAGGGGGAGGCGGAGGAGGAGGGCGAGGGCGAGGGCGTGGGGGAGGGCACGCGAGGGTTACTTGAGCTCTCAAGCTAAACGTAGGCATGGCCCTTTTTACTGCCCAAGTTAAAGCCATTAATCTTGCTTGAGGAGGAGGAGGAGGAGGAGGAGGAGGAGGAGGAGTGTTCATATTTATACATGCAAGGTGCGGCCCAGGATTTGTAAAGGCCCAGGATTCTTGAAATCATTCAAGAATATATCCAGAAGCAACCAATAGTTTCAAATTGTTATCAAATAAAAAGTAGAACAGAAAGATTAAAAAAATTATTTCATTCAAATTAAATATTGATGATTAATATATTTTGTATTGAAATATTGAGAAAAAATTTATATTTGAAGAGTTGTATTCTTTAATAGATTGATTCTGTTCGATTTGAATTAATTAATAGTTTAAAGAAAGAATTTTTGAATATGAATGTGCATAGAAAAAAATCAGGGGATACTCACCCAATCACAACACTTCAATTCTGTCCCACTTGCATTCAATCCAACACACACAGATTATAAATCGATATCATTTTTATTCTGTACCCACCTATCTAAAATTAAAATTTTCAAGAAATTCAATATAATCTGAGTTCGAATTAAGAAAGTACGAGGGTCTTATTTATATCGAACACATTTTCCTCTTAAAAAGTGTCAGAATTTAAAAATTCAATATTAATGTAAATAATTGCGATCAATTGAATGTTCAGTTACCAAAAAAACTAATAACGAACAACTTGCCTTTGACTAAAGTAGATTGGTTGAGATAAATAAGGTCTCTGTTTTTAATATTGTGAATAGAGTAGAGAGAATTCGCTTTGAGAGAGTGTTATTCCTAATAAATCCACCCGATTCCAACCGAATGGGATATAATCGGTTGGATTTTTTGATAGTGAGATTGATAGGGAAGAAAAAGTTGTCCACAACACTGGGGTCGTTCATATTTTGACTTCAACATCCGACGGCTATGAAAAATAAAGTTTTTTTAAATCAATTTAGTTCATCTAAGAAAGAATGATTGTACAATTGTCTAACTAAGACCAGTTCACCAGTTTTCAACTATTAGAAAGGAGAAAGGTAATAGCGGCGAAGCAGTCGCCCTTATTACGTAATATCCGAATTTTTGTATTCAACTACGAACATATCCAACAACAACTTGAACATGTCACTAACAGGAAAATTTTTGAAAATTGGTTCATATTCACCGGGTTTGCATGATAATTTTTCATAAAATTTTTCAAGCGCATTTAACCGGTATTCAAAGTCCAATGAGTCTTATCTAATATATATCCGTGCCAGATTGACCCACACCGAGGGGGTAAAACTCTCTTGAAGACGAGAGATTATTGTGTGAGATGGATATATAACATGACAATACTAACGTAACATCATAGACCGATAAATTCTTAAAAACAAAGGAACAACTTTAAAAATAATCGAGTTCTCTATTGTTTTTTTTACAAATAATCGCGATACGTCCTATGCATTCAACGCAGGATGTAACCTTCCACCTGCATCGGCCCTCTCCTTTTCGTGGGCACTCACATGTAATTATCGAGGTGTCATGTAGACAGATTGACTTGACCCGAGGGAAAGTCCGTCACAGAAAATTTACAATCACCGTTGAATAATTTACAATTAAATTAAATGATCGTGTGGAATTCATAGAGAATGGGGTCGACAAACCTTGCCCATCTTTTTGGTCATCTATATGAATATCCAACGGCTCAATACTACGAATAACAAATTTCTATCCGAACATAATTTTTCGTAAAAGAATAATTCAAGAATAATTCAATTCAAAATTATTTTATGTCATTGAATATTCGTTAACCCTGCAACGAAGCGCGGGACATTCACTGTTATATATTCAAACTACAGTTACAAGTCTCGGAAGCCTCCACGTGACACCCTTCAATAGCCTCCACACGGCACCCAAGGCTTTTTATTTTCTTTTTGAATTTTATTTGTAAATAGTAAACTACAAGGGTTGCTATGTACTTGCTACATCATCCTAGGTTAGATGTTTCTTTTCTTTTTCCTCTCTTTCCTTCTTAAATTTTCCACCGATTGCTAAGTTACGTGAATCGAAATGAATTTTCCTATTTAGTTAAATTATTTTCTATTTTGTTAGAATCTCTTAACTTATATTTATCATTAATTTTCATTTAATTATATATCAATTTGATTTAATTTCATAGAAATTCATTCATGTAAATAGAAATCAATTGTCCTATTTAAAGAACTTATTTTTCTGTTTAGTTAAAATCTCTCCATTTATATCTATCGTGATTTTCTTTATCTGGTTTCCATAATTTCCTTGACCGCTTACCTATTTTCCATTTTTACCCGCTCTTCCTTTCTCTTTGCAATGTTTGCTCTTCACCCATTCTCCATTTTTCTTCTATGTCGACTGGTCATAACGGGCTGGATGAACATCTATTACGTTAATATCTTTCTACCTGTCGTTCTTTTCTCATATAATGTCTGACTATTATTCTTATATATGAACAATTCCTGTCTGAACATTATTTCTCATAAAAGAAAATTTTAAAAATAATTTAATTCAGAATTATTTTATATTATTAAATATTCGTTAAACCTTCAGCGAAGTACGCGACATTCACTAGTTTATTATATTCTTCGTCTTCATCCCCAAATCTCATCATAAACCGAGTACAGTCTCCTTGTCCACACAAGGCATGCCATACAAGTTCCTCTATATATATTCGGCCCCGCACTTCTTCAGATTTCAGACATCGCCAGAGCTCCATGTCCTCGCCTGGGTTTTTCGTTCCTTCGACAGTGGGACAACCTTGACTCGTTACCCCGACTCCCTCTTCTTCTCGTACTTCCAAAGGTAAGCTAAAGCTTACTCCTACTGGGTTTGTTTGAGAGGGTTCAGTATCAACTGAAAATGGACACCTCCTAAAAAGAGCAGAAACTAAATATCTACTGCCTAATATTAGCAAAGAAAATGTCATATGATGTGGATGGGACCGGAATCGCCGATATGGAGGGTTCCATCGAGAGGTATTATTCCCTTTGAGCAGCAGCTCGACCCTCACGGGTTTGTCCTTGAAAAGATGTATCTTGAAGGATGAGGGGTACGCGTGAGTCTTCGAAGGGTGTGTGATGGGGACTGATCCCACATCGAAGAGTTAACAAGGAAGTGAGCTCTTTATAAGACTCACGCATACCTCTCTTCCATCGAGGGGTGCCTTTTCAAGGACAAACCTGTGAGAGCCGAGCCGTCGTCTAAAGCGGACAATACCTCTTGACAGGGCTCTCAATATTAGTAATTTCGGTCCCATCCATATTAGTTTTTTTGGTATTTTAAAACTTATGTTCTCATCAATATTTAAAACCTGCCATTTAAAAAAAAAATTCAAACGGACAATACTTTTTGTCCGTTTCTGCAAAGAGCACAATTCTTCAAAAGGGGTAAAGAAGAAAGAGTTTTTAACCAAAATAGTCTTATTTTTTAAAATATTTCTCAATCTAATCTTCTCTAGAAAATATTTTCCAAATTAGTCTTCTAAGTGCATATGTGGCAAAAGCATGTTGATGTGGCAAAAATATGTGTTGATGTGGTAAAAAAAGTGTTGGTGTGGTAAAAAGGTGTCCACATAGTAAAAATCATATTTAATTTTTTACATGTATTTCAAATCACTCTTTATGTGTCTTCAACTAATTTGTAGGATTTACTGCAAATTATATTTAAGCCCCAATAAATATCATATAATATTAGTATTTTCTTATAACCAAACTTAAATAGTTCAAATTTTGATCGAATTTGAAACCAACAAAGTTCATAATAATACGCTTCTTATTGCACAATGATATTATTAAATTAACTTAATTTTTTTTCAAATCTTAAAACTTAAATCGAATTTATAAAAATCTGATTGTTATATTATCGATTATAAAAATTAGATTTATGAACATAAATCTGATCAAATTGTGTTTCAATTCACACTTTATTATATGTTAATTAAATCATATTCGGTAACTTTCATAATTGAGAATATGATAGTTGGATTTTTATAAATTCGATTAAGTTTTAAGATTTGAAAAAAGTTTAAATTCAATTTGATAATATTTTTGTAAAATAAGAAGTGTATTATTATGAGTTTTATTGATTCTAGTGAAAATCTGAAAATCCGATCAAATTTTGATATAAGAAAATACATGTATTATATGATATTTATCGGACCTTAATATAATTTGCTATAAATCCTACAAATTAGTTGAAGACACATCAAGAGTGATTTGAAATACATATAAAAAATTAAATGTGATTTTTGCTATGTGGACACCTTTTTACCACATCAACACTTTTTTTACCACATCAACATATATTTTTGCCACATCAACATGCTTTTGCCACATAGGCACTTAAAAGACTAGTTTGAAAAATTTTTTCTAGAGAAGATTAAATTAAAAAATATTTTGAAAAATAAGACTCAAGAAGAAAATCTTCCGATGTGCCTCCAATGGTACGTCGGAATTCTCCTATAAATTACTCTTTCCCAAGCTTGTCCTTTTCTCCAATGGACTTCGAGCTTTCAACTCCTTGACTCTTACCAACACAAACTCTTCTCCTCTGGCTCCGTCTCCGAGCGTTCAAAGGTTCCGCTGCCTTCAACATTCGATCTCTACTTCTCTGTTTACGCGCGTGGGCGCTGACCTTCTCCTGCCACTGAAACGGTCCGTTCTGTGGCTCTCCCCCATCGCCGAGGTGGTCCTTCTTCTCCCGTTCAGACGCAAGCGATGTTCAGCGGCGGCGTGGAAGAGGTTCAGCCGCTCAAGGATTATAAGGAGGACAACTACGATGGGGTTACTGTGAATATGAGTGAGCCGATGGATCCGGAGGACTTCGTTGTCGCGCTTAAAGTGTCGATTTCACAATGGAGGCAGAAGGTAGGTTTCTCAGCTGCGAGTATATGTTTTTCATTACATATGACGTCTATTGCTGAGTGATGGGTGTTGTGATGATCTTCGAAATGCAGGGGAAGAAGGGCGTGTGGATCAAGTTGCCTATTGAACTCTCGAATCTCGTTGATCCTGCTGTTAAGGTAGATAGCTGTATGTCTTTGAGTACTTATGCAATTTATATGAATGATTCTGCCTCGATGGAATAAGGATATCGTTGTCCTTGTTTTCACAGTAGCAAATTTTCGCTGAAATTAGCAGCGAAACCACATTTCAGGTTATTCTTTCTTCCGGGAAGACTGCATTGCAAAAAGTGGTACAATTAGAAGGCCATGGAACGAAATCAATATTAAAAAGACTGTTCGGTTATTATTAATGTATGATTAACACTTTACTAGGTAAAGGACAGTATTGGGAACTGGTACTGTAAGACATTTTTTGCTCACTTAATATTGGCGTGTACTCAGCTAGTAAACAATTTGTTGTACACTTTGTGTTGAATGTTGACTGGTAGAGCCTATAGTTAAGGTGGTTTCCTTAAACATTTTGATTTGTACCATTTAACTGCACCAGTGCAGTTCTTGCTCCTTTCTGATGTTCTATGGTCCATGGCACACAATATTCGCAGGAAGGGTTTCAGTACCACCATGCTGAACCGGATTATGTTATGCTCGTGCGCTGGATTCCCACAGATATCCCCAGCACTATTCCTGCCAATGCTTCACACAGAGTGGGAATTGGTGCTTTTGTCATGAATAGCAAGAGAGAGGTAACACTCTTCTGCTGCCTCCACGTTAGACATTAGAAGAATTATGAGGATTTATTAAGTTCATTTTTCACATGGGAGGTCTCTTATTAGTTTGAGGCTATGAGTGCTATGGTTCCTTGATGTTAGGGATTGTATAATGTGATTATGATGGTACTATCATCCAGTTTTTAGAGCTCTGTAATTATTTTTATCTTTTCTGTTGTTTGTAAATCTGATAAATGGTTCTAGGATGATAGCCTTAAATCTTTGCACTTATGCCCATCAATGATTTAATAGTGATAGGAATATTGCCACTGGTTTTTGTACTTATGGCCATCAATAATAGTTATTTTGTACCCCTGTTTCCATAATTTTCATCGAAATTTCAGAGCTGAAATATCTTAATTATCTTGGGCAATAATCAACTCCCCTTTGTGACAATTGGAATGTAGGATGCTCACTTCTACCCTTTTTTCCAGGACAAATGCTGATATTCTTTTGTACCTTATTGTGTTTTCAGTACATAATGTTTGGTATTGCCTGCAGTTATTGTGATAGTTCAATCTAAAGCTATTGTAACTAGTCCTTTTTTCCCCCTTTTAGGTCCTTGTTGTACTGGAGAATAGTGGAAAATTTAAAGGAAAGGGAATGTGGAAACTCCCGACTGGAGTTGTTGACGAGGTGAGTAGGCTTAAGTTCAGCCCAGTTCAAAGGTCATCAATATCGAGTATCATCTTCTGATTATGAACCAAATTTTCTTCTTGAAGGGTGAGGATATCTGTAAAGCTGCTATAAGGGAAGTTAAAGAAGAGACTGGAGTAAGTGTAAAGTTTGCTTTATGCAGAAAATGGGAAGTCTAGATAAAAGACAGGACCTTCCACAGATAATGCAGACTAACAGATTTTTTTAAATCTTTTCTCCATTTTAAGGTTGAGACTGAGTTTGTGGAGATCTTGGCATTCAGGTGAAGAAATTTCTCCTTACCACCTATAACAAGATTCTATATCTGTATACCATTTAAAATTGTTGATGGAATGTCTGTCTTTCCTTTCTCTATTTCAAAATACTTTGTTCCAACTGAAATGCAAAACTCCAATTAACCATCCACACTCACTTCAGTTTCTGGTTCGGCATGCTCACCTTCTATTCACTTATTTCTCTTATTTACCTGTTGTTCCCATTCCAATTGTGGATTTGTAGAGTCCTTAACTATGTTGTTGTCCAATATGTGTAGGCAAAGCCACAAATCGTACTTCAACAAGTCAGATTTGCTTTTTATCTGCATGCTTCAGCCAAAGTCATCTCATATTGAGAAGCAGAATGTAGAGATTGAGGCAGCCCAGGTAACCTGATATGTTAATTTGCATTTAAGAAAAGCTTCTGCATCTGCAGCATTAGTGTTTTGATGTTGGATGTGTTAAACTGCTTCGCCACCTTGACCTATCAACGTGAAAAACTGGACATGTTCTGGAGTCCTTATAATGAACTACATCATAATTAACATGTAAAGGGCCAGAAAAGGGAAAAAAATATTATGGATTGTGTTTTTTTTTCTTTTAAGTCTTAATGTCATTGTTTCTCTCATAACTTAAATCTTTACTCCTATTTCAACCTGTGAGGAAGGAACTAATCTAAGCAAGAGTACGGATAACATCTAACAATTTATTACCTGTTTGACTGACCTGGTGGCTTCGGTTATAGCATCATCATTAACAGCTTGCTACATAATTTTCTTAGTCGCTGTTTGCTAGTCCTTCAGCCAGTGCATCGACGAAGGTTATTATTCTCAAATTTCGGTCGCCGGAAAAGGAAAGGGATGAACTGAAACTTCAGCAATGTGCTGCAGTCGTTACTGCAACCTGTACGATTGTTCTTGTGGTTGGTCCAGATAGTAACTTCCGGCCTGTGGGAAAAAGTGATCTATACTTTATTAAATTGACATCATTTGCAATGCTTCCTTTCCTAATGAAAAACAAACTGACACTTGCTCTCGTTAACTTGTCTGTTCGTGGATTTATTTAGTCACTGCGGAGAATCTTCTGCTCTATTAAAGTGGTGAATTAAAATGCCTGTTCTCTCTCTGTTCCAGTGGATGCCAATTGATGCCTATGCAGAACAGCCTTCTGTGAAGGAGACTCAGCAGTTCGATGCCGTTGCAAAGATATGCGTAGAAAGATCGAATCAGCGAATTGCGGGTTTCACTCCTAAGGCCGTGACCACAGGCTCGGGTAAGAAGACTTACCTGTACTGCCCAAAGTAACCAGAAGAACTGAAACATGTCCTCGCATACTGTCCGTGCTATCTTATTATGTTTCACTATCTTGACTGGGATAAGCATTCTCGTTACTGCATTCCTAAGTTTGTATTAGTAATGTCATGTTTCATATGTATGAATGCGATCTTATTCCGATGAACTAAAGAACTCAGAATGGCTTTTATGCTCGCGGGTCTTTTGTTGTTGAATATTGTCTTCTAAACCCGACCACTGTTTCAACCGAAAACAGGCCGCCTACCTTTTGCCAACTACTCCATTCTGTAATATGCCCTGTCATCCATCAACTGTTTTTATGCTTTTCTACTGGAGCGGTGCGGTGATCTAATAGTTCAAAACTCATTCTTGTAACGGTTTCATGAGTCCATAATCTCAAGTTCGAATCCTTTGTACGTGTTTGTAAAAAAATATTTTGTAGTAGTGTGCTCTTTCAGTTAAAACTTGGAGGACACCGACTTCGTGGACTATACTTGGCATTTCATGGTGTTACGTTAACAAAACTAGTGAAAGGTACCGGTTGTTTAGTTTATTTAATGTGCTCGTAACTAAACATGAAAGTTTAAACGTTATGTGACAGGGTGCTACCGATATTCGTAAGTTCAACAATGTGCCCTATATAATCTAATTTGAGCTAGGTCCGGCCTACAAGAGGCAAATCCGGTGAATTTTTTGCATTTCATAAAAAAAATTTGAATCTGAGACATTAACTTAAAGAAAAAAAGACATCGAATTATCTCGACCAATCAACTTTGCAAGCGGGACATAATTTTCTTGCATGGTCGACGATATTATCCGCAAGAAGACATGCAGAAGTACGTTCCGTCAGGGCAGCAATGATCAAGACATGAATGAACATTCTCTGAAAGTTTGGTGGGTGGGCAACCCGTTTTCCTCTTCAGCTTTTGTACTTTTGGGCTTTGTTCGAGGGGGGATCTGGTGTGGATGCTCTGCGCTCAGGACAAGATCGATTCCTAAATTTTAAAAGTGATTCATATTTTATTAAATTTTAGAATCAGACCCTACTCGGAACCTGTAAGATACCACAATTTCATAGTGTCATGTTGGAACCTGCTTATCATTTATTCTTTTATTTCTATAATATGAATTACTAGGATATTATTCATAATAATTATTATTTAACATAGTTTTTTATCTTAATCAAATATGTAAAATTTTAAATATACTTTTATTGTATTTAAATACTATCTATTACTAATTTTAAGTTATAATTGTATTTTAGACATGAAAAATTCAAATATGCATAATTATTATGTCAAATAAAATTTTATCAAATTAGAAATACAACTGTTTAAACGGTTTATAAATTGGATTTCAAACAGAAATTTACGAAATATTAAAATCAACCGCACAAATAAGTTAACAAGTTTCGAGTACCTTGTGTCCTGGAACTGGAACTGACCTGCTTTCTTTACTTGAAACCTACTCTATTTTCATTGAGATCCACGCAGAAATTATGCAAGGATAGGTTCCTACCGGTTCCTGATCTACTCTATACCCGTGTACACCCTTATTTTGTTCGCCCAATTTTCTCTTTCATTTCTTCATATTATTGGAAAATAAAAAGGAGGAAAACATGGATATAAACTCTTTCAATTATAAAAGGGATTGTGACCTAAAAAGTAATAAAAGAATAAGGATAACAAAGATGTGCATAAATTTTATTAACGAAAATTGAACTAATGAATTGTTAATCTCAAGTTAAAAATAATATTGTATGAATAACTTAAGGATTAAATAGTCTTCATAAATCGGAATAAATTTTCCCTATCTCTAAAGCATAAAATTAAATTTTATTTTTTGTAACTACTTACAAATCAAAGTCTAATAGGTTAAATTCAAAATAGGTCTTGTTAGTTCACACCGAGTAAAACTCATCGGTTTCTTCATTTACAGGACTTAGAAAATATTGTTTGGGAAGGAGAGACGCAGAACTAACTCAGTTAAACTGTGTTCATGCCGGAGAGATTTTTCGATATATTACTGTATTTTCTAACTTATCAACAAAATGAAAATAACGAACTCAATTCTCAACACTACTCATGGATTTATGATATGAGAAAATTATCTTGACTGCGTGTTTGGATCGTTGGAAAATTTAAAGATTCCATGGAAAGTTATGGGTTTACATAGTAAAATACATCGTTTGGCAGCAAAATGCAGCTCATTTTAATTCTCTCGGGCCTTCGATGTGTTTCTGAGCTGCCTGCTTTTCCCTACAATGTGATTACACCATTCAAATGTTGTATTCTTACTTTTACAAGGCATAAAGCCCTTTTTGCCCCTTTTGCCGCCGGTCTCTTCGGTTTTTTGTCTTCTAACTGTACAGAACAAGACAAATGGGGTAATGGGATATTTTAGTAAAATTATATTGTTGCATATTATAATATTATATTTTAAATCACTCTTTCAAATACTTGTCAAACACAATATTTTTACATTACAACATACTTTTCATGTAAAATAATAAATTTTCATGTAATATAACTTTATACTGTAATTTAACTTTACTCGAACTAAACGCTGCCTGATTCTATGATCGTATCATCATGAGTAAAATCTTCTAAAATTTTCTTCTGGAATTATTATTGTTATTGTGTTAATCCCACTGCAGCTAATTAGCAATTAAAGAAATAATATAAACACACTTATCCTTCTAGGGGTGTGCAAAAACCGGTTCCGCCCCGAATCGGTTTCGAACTAAAAGAACTAGCTCAGTTCGATTTGGCATAGTAAGCATGAACTATAAAATTGGTGTGGTTTTAAACATATTCGGTCAGATTCGAAACTAGTTTAAACCGAATTGGCTTGGTTTTGAAATGGCTTGTTCGTTCCGGTTTTTTGGTCACGTGCGTAAGTTCTCTTTTATCTCATGGTTTGATCTCCAGGACATGCTCCCCACGATGCAGCAAATTGCAACATGGGCGAATCTATCTTCCCTATCGTGCATTCCATGTGATGATGAAACTGAGAATTTCAAACATCTCTTCTTCACCTATCGATTCACCCACTGAATTTGAGAAGTTATCCCGAGACAACTCCAAGTCACTCGCATAGCTGGACCATAGGAAGTTGAGTTGCATCACGTCATTTTGCACAGTAAGGGATGTAGTTTAGACTCCTTGATAGATAGACTATTGCGGATTGATTTTATTTATTTTGTGTGGATAGAACGAAATAGTATAACCTTTTAGAACTCTCCCTGATTCACATCTCACATAATAGAGAAACTTTTATAATCACTAGGAATAGAATGGTCTCACTCCCCATGTTGGAGAATATATTTCATAGTAGTGTGCTAGCGAGAGCGCTAAATATTCGATTTCAAATGTAAAAGTGATGTACAACTTTTTATTAACATTGATAAAATTATAGAATTATCCAAAAAAAGATTGGTTCGATTTGAAATTGATTCGAATTGATCCGAATTGATTCTAGAATAGTTTAATTATGATCGAAATCGATTCAAACTAAATTGGATAGAATTGATTTTAAAAGGGTTTTATTTGGTTCGAGCTGTATCGAATTGGTTTTGATACTGTATTTTGTATCATTACTATATTATTATATTAGAACTAATTCCGCTTGATTTCAAACCGTTAAAAATTAACCAAATTGCTTTTCATCCAAAAAATCACACTAAAATATAACTGGTACAAGGAGAAATGATTCAAACCAATTCGGTTCTGAATCAGTTCCGATCTGGTTCCCTCCGAACCAGATTTTTTTGCACACCCTCTTTGCTTACGTGACAGTGATGACACCAATCAATAAAATTTATCTATTTTTAGAATTAAGTTTTTATTTTTAAAATTTTATTAGAAAATATTAACAATGCATGAATTTAATTGATTGGTAATCCTCTCATCGACACAAAAGATTAAAAAAAAGGAAGAGGATCTTTCTCCATATAAATTTTCCGGTAGATTGAACTCATGAGGTGAAAGATACTTGGAATAATTATTTTATAGATTACCAAGAGGGGTTGGGCCGAGTGGTAAGCAGCTCGGTGCCGCTTAAGAAGGTCTCGGGTTCGAGACCTCACGTACGCAGACACCCCTCTTGGGAGCCTCACCCGCCATTGCCAGGCGTGCGACCCGGGGCGACCAACGGATTAGTCAAGTATGGTTGGCTGAAAGATGTCATCTCACCGCTGGTGGGGCCTGCTTGGATACCGTGACTGGCGACCAAAAAAAAATTATTTTATAGATTTATAGAAGTTCCCATTTCCAAATAAAAGTATTGTACGGCCAACAGCGTAAAAAAAGGAATCCATTACGGACATTTTCTGTTTTATTGTCGGACATTTCTTCTGGATCTTTGATTGATTGATTGATTGGCTCATGGGCGAGCCCCGAAAACCAGGTGGGCTTCCCTCGCTGATCCAAAGGCGCCGCCAGTTTGCCGGAAATCCGACGGTCAGTGGTCCGTACCCGTCTCTGCCCCTTCCCCATCTCACCGCCCCTCGCACAATAGTTAACAAAAGAAACATGATAATAAAGATTGGCGCTTTTGGATTTTAGCCGTTGTGTCCTGTTCTTTACCTGTCGCCCGGTCCCATTTTGGGTGCATTCATTTAATCTTCTTTGCTTTGTAGATGGTATTCTATGAAGGGGTTGCTTTTATCCTTTACAGGTTCCAGAAATTCTTCTCGGCTCACTTGAATTTTAGGGTTTGGAGGATTTGGCTCATGTGAAGCAATTGAGTGAGGTGAGAGCCCACTCTGGGGACGTGATGGAAGAATCTATTTCTCTGGGCTCTGCTTTTGATCTACTGGTTGGAGAAAGAATATAATCAACGAAGGGCTCTCGGTGAATTGGGTAGCTTTCTTTTTCTCTCTTTGGAGATTTGTCATTTCTGCAGCAAAAGTTGCTTGTCTTGGTTTTGAGAAGGTGATAGCTTTTTATCTCACAAGCAAAAGTTTCATACTGATTCTGGGCGGTCCTTCAGATACCTATAGTGGGGTCTTCATTTTTTACCATTTTATTAGGATTCCTTTTTTTTTTTTTCTCCATTCTTTCTGGTCATGTTTGCAAAAGACCGAGAGCAAGACAGTGAATGAGGAGAATTAGGTTAGTCAGGGATTTGGAGGAGGAAGTGAAGCAGAATGTCCTCTAGATCGACCAACAGAACGAACTGCTCTCGGAGCAGCTCCGCCCGATCAAAGCACAGTGCTCGGGTGGTTGCTCAGACCCCCATTGATGCCAAGCTGCATGTTGACTTCGAGGAGTCGGAGAGGCAGTTTGATTACTCCACTTCAGTCGACATCTCGACTTCCACCAGCAATGTTCCTTCCTCCACAGTCTCGGCCTACCTTCAGAAGATGCAGAGAGGCAAGCTCATTCAGCCTTTTGGGTGCCTTATTGCTGTCGATGAACAGAATTTTACTGTCCTTGCTTACAGTGAAAATGCCCCCGAGATGTTGGATTTGGCCCCTCACGCCGTCCCAAACATGGAGCAGCAGGAGGCACTGACTTTTGGAACAGATGTTCGGACTCTTTTCCGGTCTTCAGGTGCAGCCGCTCTTCAGAAAGCTGCGACCTTTGGGGAGGTTAACCTTCTCAACCCAATATTGGTCCATTCTAAAACGTCGGGGAAGCCCTTCTATGCGATCCTTCACCGGATTGATGTGGGCCTTGTCATAGACTTGGAGCCTGTGAACCCAGCAGACGTGCCCGTGACTGCTGCTGGGGCCCTGAAATCATATAAGCTTGCTGCAAAGGCCATCTCGAGATTGCAATCTTTACCGAGTGGAAATGTATCAGTGCTGTCCGATGTTCTTGTCAAGGAGGTGAGTGAACTAACAGGTTATGATCGTGTTATGGTTTACAAGTTCCACGAGGATGAGCATGGGGAAGTCATGGCCGAGGCTCGGAGGGATGACCTCGAGCCCTATCTTGGGTTGCATTATCCGGCAACTGATATCCCACAGGCTTCGAGATTCTTGTTCATGAAGAATAAGGTTAGGATGATATGCGATGCTTTGGCTCCTCCTGTTAAAGTAATCCAGGATAGTAGGTTCGCTCAACCAATAAGCTTGTGCGGATCCACCCTGAGGTCTCCTCACGGGTGCCATGCCCAGTACATGGTGAACATGGGCACGATTGCATCCCTTGTGATGTCTGTTACAATCAATGATGGTGACGATGACGAGGTAACGGGCGGGGTCCATCCGAAGGGAAGCAAGCTCTGGGGCCTGGTGGTTTGCCACCATACTGGCCCAAGATTTGTGCCCTTCCCGTTGAGATATGCTTGTGAATTCTTGATTCAAGTATTTGGGGTTCAGATCAACAAGGATGTTGAGCTGGCTGCTCAGTTGAGGGAAAAGCACATCTTAAGAACCCAAACAGTCCTTTGTGATATGCTTCTAAGGGACACACCTGTCGGGATTGTAACTCAGTCTCCAAATGTGATGGACCTTGTGAAGTGCGATGGGGCTGCCCTTTACTACCAGAACAAGCTATGGCTTCTTGGAATCACGCCTACGGAGACTCAAATTAGGGATATAGCTGAGTGGTTTCTTGAGTACCATGGTGAGAGCACGGGATTGAGTACCGATAGCCTCATGGAGGCGGGGTATCCTAGGGCCTCGATCATTGGGGAAGCAGTTTGCGGAATGGCTGCTATCAGGATTGGCACAAGGGATTTTCTGTTTTGGTTTCGGTCCCACACGGCGAAGGAGATCAAGTGGGGTGGGGCAAAGCACAATCCTGGCGATCAGGATGATGGGAAGAGGATGCACCCGAGGTCATCTTTCAAGGCGTTCCTTGAAGTTGTGAAGTGGCGGAGTGTGCCTTGGGAGGATGTGGAGATGGATGCGATTCACTCGCTGCAGTTGATAATGAGGGGTTCTCTGCCTGAGGAGACTGCTGCTGACGATTCCAAGGTTATTGTGAAAGTCACTCCACCTGCAGAGAATAGAGTAATCACAGGAGATAGGAGGATGGATGAGTTGAGAATTGTTGCGAATGAGATGGTTAGGCTCATCGAGACAGCTGCAGTCCCAATCTTTGCAGTTGATTCCTCGGGGAACATTAACGGGTGGAACATAAAGGCTGCAGAAGTAACTGGATTGTCGGTCGAGGATGCCATGGGAATGCCCTTGGTCGATGTTTTGAGTGACGATTCAGTGGATTTGGCGAAAAATATGCTCTTTTTGGCTCTTCAAGGTTCAACCTTTCTCTTTTGTCTTTTTAATGTATATAAAATATCTGGCACTAATATCTCAGTTATGGATAGTTGCTGTTAAGTAAGATGAAAGACAGAAGAAATGAAATGCCAGTTGGTATATAGATATATCAATATGATGCTCCAAGAATATGCAAAGTTGTTTCCTTTACTGGCTATGACTCTGATTAGTTGCAAGGTCTTTATTTATTTCACAGAGAAAGTACGATGATAGTGTCAAGCTAAGAGTTACATAAGCATTAACCCTGCTTATTCTGAATTGGTCGTGGCTTTCATACCTGCAGGCAAAGAAGAACAGAACATTGAGATTAAGCTCAAAACCTTTGGTCCGCTTGAAAGAAACAGTCCTGTGATCCTGGTGGTAAATGCATGCTGCAGTCGGGACACCGAGGAAGACATTGCAGGAGTGTGTTTTGTTGCGCAGGATGTCACAGGGCAGAGAGCAATCACGGACAAGTACACCCGAATACAGGGCGATTATGCTGGGATCATCCAGAACCCCTCGGCCCTCATCCCTCCAATGTTCATGACTGATGATCAGGGTCGTTGCTCGGAGTGGAACGATGCGATGGAAAAGATTTCTGACCTAAAAAGGGGGGATGCCCTTGACCGCATCCTCCTTGGCGAGGTCTTCACCGTGACTAATAACTTTGGTGTTCGACTTAGAGACCATGACACACTGACGAGGCTCAGAATCTCTCTAAATGAGGCAATTTCAGGACAGGAGACTGATAAAGTCCTATTTGGGTTCTATCGAGCTGATGGAAAATACGTGGAAGCGCTGTTATCGGCCAATAAGAGGGCGGATTCCGAAGGGAAGGTTACAGGTGTCCTTTGCTTTCTTCATGTGGCAAGCCCTGAGCTTCAGTATGCCTTGAAGGTCCAGAGGATCTCAGAGCAGGCTGCTGCTGATAGCTTGAAGAAGCTTGCTTACGTTCGTCGGGAAATAAGGAAGCCATTGGATGGGATTACGTGTGTTCAAAGTCTGATGGATGGTTCAGACTTGAGTCCGGAGCAGAGTCAGCTCTTGAGGACAAATGAGTTGTGCCGTGAACAACTGGAGAAGATTGTTGGCGACACTGATATTGAGGGCATTGAAGAAAGGTACGGTCCCCAAGTAGATCAGTTCAGTACATTTAAAATGATGCAAGTGACCTGGTTTTGTCCTTCTACGTATATGTCAAAAACATTCGGTAGAAATATACTCTCTTGACCTGAGCTTGGAAAATACCGGCTTCTTGAATTATCCTAGGCTTGGTGCTATGTTGATGGGTTGAGCGCTGATTGTTCAGTTCACTGAATATGTTCGCGGTTGAATATAAAAACTTGGATAATGTGTAGCTGATTGGGTTGCCACTATCGGTTTTGATTCGGATATGGATAAGTTCAACGACCTTATATAATGTTTACTCTAGGCTGATAATATAGCTTAATGG
Organism: Lagerstroemia speciosa; assembly: GCA_037672795.1. NCBI lineage: Eukaryota > Viridiplantae > Streptophyta > Magnoliopsida > Myrtales > Lythraceae > Lagerstroemia > Lagerstroemia speciosa. The sequence continues at coordinate 2,097,090 of CM075306.1, forward strand.
TGCCATGTTGTATAGCTTAGTGCAGCTCTAATTTGAAGAACTCGAGGAAGATCTGCTAACTACATTTCCCATTAGTTTTGTTGTTCCTGTTTTCGTATTTCTGTGCTTCTTCTAAAGTTGTATATTGATCTGTTCACGGTTTCTTCAACGGCCAGTTACTTGGAGTTGAACACTGGTGAGTTCAGCCTCGGCGAGACCCTAACAGCTGTCATGAACCAAGCCATGATACCCAGTCGGGAGCGTGAAGTTCAGGTCACCCTCAATTCGCCTGCAGAACTGTCAAGCATGCACCTATCTGGCGATAGGCTTAGGCTTCAGCAAGTTCTGGCGGATTTTCTCATAAATGCACTGCTCTTCACCCCTGCTAGGCAAGGATCATCCATTACCCTGAGAGTAACTGCAAGAAAGGAGCGTATAGGAACAAAGATGCACATTGTTCATCTTGAGTTTCAGTAAGTTCTGGCTCAACTAAATGGGATTGTGTATAGTACTTGGTTTCCCTCTTTCCTGCTATCTCGAATATGAGAAGTGATTCAGCAAAAGATTTGGGTTGCACGTCAGTAGATGATTTATGGCTCAATAACCTGCTTCCTTCCTTTGTTCATTTCTCTGGGAACAAGTAAAAACATCCCAAACTTGGGCTTCTGAACTAAGCAGTCTTGAAACCGTGTCTTCTGAATTATAGCATTGGATGCTCTTCTTTCATTTGTAGATTACAGTGACTATCATCAGTTTGCTGAGTAAAGTCATGGACTTTTTGCAGGATAACGCATCCCGCCCCAGGAATTCCAGCGGACCTAATTCACGAGATGTTCCACCACAACCAAGGCATCTCAAGGGAAGGTCTCGGGCTCTACATGAGCCAGAAGCTCGTCAAGATCATGAACGGCACCGTCCAGTATCTCCGAGAGGCCGAGCGCTCTTCCTTCATCATCCTCGTCGAATTCCCTTTGGTGAGTCACTCGGATTCCTGAAAGAAGCTCGTCTTCTCAAGAGCTCATTCCACAGGCACGGATAGAGTCCTATGCAGAGGGTGAGATTCGTGCTTTAGATCGGATGCAAAACAATCCGGTTTGTACAGTATCGATAGCCAGCAACCGACCGAGTCGGATGAGATTTCAATGCAAGAACTGTCTGATCTGGGAAAAAAATCGATTATGGCAACGGACCGAGTTCAAACGAATCCTCTTCCTTCTGATACATTGAGGAGTTTTCTGATGTCCCAGTCGGGGCCGGCTACAAGGTGCTTCCAACGCAGATCGACATGAACCCCTGGTCGGAACAACATCACCGCGATTCCCCCCCAAGTAAGGTTCGTGTTCAAGTTACATTTTTCGAAACATTTTATGCAAAGATGTCCCGGATAAACTTGATGCAAGGTACTGGTCAGGCAGTTTGAGAAAGAAAATAAGTAGGAAGCAAAACATGTATACTGTAGTTGTATGTTATCTTCAATAGAATCATACTAACAGTGTCTCTCTCTTTTTCTTTATTTTTTTTACATTTTTTCCTGTACACGATTATCTAGAGTCAGCAGTTATTATCAAGTAAAACGATAGGAATATCAAGGCCAAATTATTCATTTTATTCTTTTCAATCCCTTCCTACCAAACACAGCTTATGAGTTTTAATGGTAAGAATGGAATTCGAGATCTTTTAGTATCATGTCAGAGTAAAATTACATCGTCTGATGATCAGGCGTTCTTGGAAACGAACATTAATTATTTTTTTTATCCTATATCGAGGATAGTCTGACTCTGTCGATGAAAAAATTTTTGTATGTAACGGTATCATCACATGACAGTACTTATACGGTGACACTAACGAATAAAATTATGTTATTTTTAGAGTTTTTTTTTGTTTTAAGTTTTATAAAAATTCGTTTAAAAATGGCTTAATTTTATGCCACGTTGTTACACTGTTCCCATTGATCGGGCTTCCTCGGAAACCGAAGGTTTTCTTGTTATGGGTTCCGAAGCCCATGGGCTTTTAAAGCCCACGCAGCCCATAATAAGCTGAATTGGGCCTTATAGTGGGCCGTGGTGTGAGGTAGCCGAGGCCCATGTACGCCGTTATCCACAAAACCCTAATCCTCTCCGCTAGCCAGTCCTTCTTCTTCCCCGAAACCAAACCCCTAGCCGAATTCCCAGCAGCCAGAGCACACGAGAGAGAGAGAGAGAGAGAGAGAGAGAGAGGGGAGAACTCCTGAGGAGGTGCTAGAGACAGCGAAGATGCAGATCTTCGTGAAGACCCTGACGGGGAAGACGATCACCCTCGAGGTCGAGTCCTCGGACACGATCGACAACGTCAAGGCGAAGATCCAGGACAAGGAGGGGACCCCCCCGGACCAGCAGCGCCTGATCTTCGCCGGGAAGCAGCTCGAGGACGGCCGCACCCTCGCCGACTACAACATCCAGAAGGAGTCGACGCTTCACCTCGTCCTCCGCCTACGCGGCGGCGCCAAGAAGAGGAAGAAGAAGACCTACACCAAGCCGAAGAAGATCAAGCACAAGAAGAAGAAGGTCAAGCTCGCGGTCCTCCAGTTCTACAAGGTGGACGACTCCGGCAAGGTCCAGAGGCTGAGGAAGGAGTGCCCCAACGCCGAGTGCGGCGCCGGGACCTTCATGGCCAACCACTTCGACCGTCACTACTGCGGCAAGTGCGGCCTCACCTATGTCTACCAGAAGGCCGGCGGCGATTGAGTGAGTACACCTTGCTTAAATTAAGTCTTTTTAGGAGCTGTGTTTCCTTATATCGAGCTTTCGGATTCTGTCAGTGGAGTTTGAATGGTAGAGTGGGTTCTGCTGCTATATCTGAATGATGGGTCAAATTCAATTTGGCTTCTTGGTTTCGATATTGATTGCTTTGGGTTTCTTTTGTTACACTTCGTCTGACTTGATTGATGCTGGGAAGGTTTCAAAGAGCAATATCACATTAGAACGGGAATCAATGCCTGTAGGATTCATGAATCACCCCGAGGCACTTTGAAACCCTCGGAAACAACCACCTCAGGAAGATCGAAGAATGTTCGGTTTTCGCCATAGGAGCATTTCTCTTAGCAGTGCATGTGAATAGCTCTAGTTATTGATTGCTTGTTGATTAGGTGAAGGTTGGATGATGGGATCGAGGTGTATGGAATGGTTAGGAGTTTCTTCTCTTTTAAGCCCAAATAAAATGCATTTCATTCATATTTCAAACAATGAGAGAGATATCGGAAGTCTTATATATTTATTAAATCTTACAGGTGAGTCGTAAACGTTTCGAAGTGATAAATCAAAGTCATAAATGTTGCCCACGTTAATGCATTGAGTTCTCTCCGTTACCTGCCGTTATTTTAAGCCGCTGCGGCGCTACCATACGTTGTATGTGACAGAAAGAATTTGATATTTTAATGCAGACAATATATAGGACTTGATTTATCGTTTTAAAACATTTAGGACTCACTTGTAAGAGGAGACAAACATGTAGGACTCTAGGTGTCTCTTTTTCTCTTCAATCAACCATTCTCCGTGAGCACTGGCAGTTGATACAACTGAGGCATAGTACACAACCAGGATGTAAACACATTAGACATTTCCCTATCAAGCAAAGCCTTCAATGAGGTCGGATGAAAAGACTTCCAATTGCTCGGACACAACCCCATTCTATGCAAATGCTCTATCAGGTCAGTAGATTTGGTCAGCTTCTCTTCGAACCTAACTGTTGTTCATCTCATCAAAATGGCTTCTTATATGTTCATTGTCTCTGACAACCGGTCTGATCTGCCACAAGCTTCTTGCTTCCTTACTCGTCAAAGCCTGGAAAAAGAATGGCTGAATCTGTTTTCAGCACATAGCTAAGCTCGCCACTATTGCTGCAACATTACTTCGAGACTGGGTGTCATATCCCATTACTCCTGATCAAAAGCACCATTATAGTTGATCTTTACTTCTTAGCATACCCTGCTGGGTGCCACTCTCCATGCGAATGGAGCTGCAGGGTTCTGTCTTTCTGGGTTTGTCCTTCTGGTTTTATCCTCCTTTCCTTTCATTTAATCAGGTCTAAGAATTCAGTTGTTGCTGCTATTGCTCTGCCAAGTATCCCCATTAGCCATGGCTGTTAGGAGTTGCGTTTTGACATTTGTGTAGATCCAATTAGTGTCAGTTGCCCGTGGCTGAGGTTGTCATATATTTGAGCTGTGACACTGTACCGGTTTACAACGATGCCATAATCGGCTTAACCCCTTCTAACGTTGTAATGTCGTGCATCTTCATCTCTGGACAAAACAACCTTCGGTGCGAGGCATTTGGGAAAAAAAAAATGAAGAGCAGTCACATGCATTCATACATGCGTACAGCAAAAACTTGGAGCAACCCTGAAACGGCAGTACTTTTATACGTACCAACCGTAAAAAGACAAACTTATGACTCAACCCTTGGAGTCCGATCTTCCCTTCAGCACTCATCTACACCGATATCGAACGGGAAGGTTACGTGTTCATAGCGAAACTTGAAAAAATGGGTAACTCCAGAAGTGCAGCCTGGTGGAAGAACATTAGATCGTTGGACTGGAACTTCCGATAATGGTGTGCTCTACACAGTCAGCGGCTACCTCCTCCATCCAGGAATCCTTTGAAGCTACATAAGGCCTCCGAAGAAAGGCCGAAGAACCTCATCTTCCGCTGCCGGCTGCCCGGAGACGGCACAGCTCGATGCTCGGGACCCAACAAAGAGATCACGACAACGGTGAGATTGTCGTGGGCCCCAATCCGGAGGGACTCCTTCACGAGATCCCGGGCGCACTGCTCAGGATCGTCGTGCTTCCTGAGCCCACGGCGCACGACGTTCACGGCGTGCTGACTCGACATGGCGTCCCAGATTCCATCGCAGCCGAGGATCAGAAACTCATCGTCCTCCGTCAGGACCAGGTGCCTGATCTCGGGGTCGGCCACGAGTGGGGAAGGGGTGGCGCCACCCCCGCCACTGCTGCCGTATAACTTCATGTCCCAGTCTCCCAGAGCTCGGGTCACGGAGAGGATGCCATTAAGGTACCCGTCTTGGACATAAGCACCGAGTTTCTCGATCCGTCTCTTCTCGGAGGGATTACTGGGCCGGTGGTCTTGGGACATGTCGAGAGCCACTCCTTTCCGACACAGGACAGCTCGGCAGTCTCCAGCGTTGGCCACCATTAGAAGCCTGAAAAGAAACATTAAGCAGCCCACTTGAGATATCAATTTGGCTCCGAAGAAGTATATTCCCGAAAGGCATTGGATCCATAAATTATCCAATGGACGAGGCTCAGTTCAAGAGAGCGAAATATACTTATTTAACAAGAAAAAAAATAAAATTAAGTAAAATTTATATGATATTTTATAAAATTTCTTGAGTTTAAGGGTGTAGTTGTCTCCATATATACTCTAAATCCATCCCAACCTAAGGTGCTATTCCGTGAAAATGCTCTTTAATGGAACTTTAGAGCATGTTTGGTTGGGTGGAATAGGAATAGCTATTCCGCCGTTTGGTTGACCGGAATATGCCAATCTGGAATAACTATTCCGGGTCTACCCGGAATTGAGGAGGAATAGTCATTTCTCCCAATTCTGCCCACAACTATTCATTAAATTTTCACTTCGTGCCATTGCCTTTGCCACCCATCTCCGCTATTGCATTGGCCACCCGCCGCCATCATTAGCCTGCCGCTAACATAGCCAAGCCTCCCCGAACCTTCTCGGGCTCCTCCAAGCCTTCCCATGCCGGCCGGAGCCTTCCCATGCCGATTCGTCTCCCCTCCCATGCTGCCCATGTCTCCCCTGAGCCTTTCCGTACCACCCTGTGCTTTCTCCGAACCTCTCGAATCTTCCCGTGCCCTTTCATTTTGTCACGGATTCAACTATAATTTTCTCTCTCTACTCGTCACTTGGGTGAAGGAATGGAGGAAGGAGGAAGGGGTGGCTCGGAAGTTTGAGATGGCTCGGGAGCTCGGAATAGTTCGGGAGCTCTGATTGTGGTGGATCAAGGAGCTCGTTGGGGTTGGGGACAGTGGGTGGGGTGGCCGGCGCGAGGTAGAAAAAAACGATAGACTGTGTTCTTTTTTTATTTATTTATTTATTTAAATATTTTTAATATTATTTTTGCATATTTTTAATATATATATATATAATGACAATTTTATTTTTTTTAGTTCAAAAACTCTATTTCATATCACTTTATTCCCTTTGACCAAATAATAACATTCTCATTTATCATTTTACTTATTTATCTTTCTATTCATTTTCTCATTTCATTTTATTTTCACTCTATTCTATTTCAGCGAATCAAACGTGCCCTTAGTTTCAGTCGGCTGTGACGAAGAGAAAACCAGTTGTCCTAAGAGTGTATAGGGAAATTAGTTCAGCAAGAATCAAATTGAAAAGAAACAGGTTCTCATCGAACTAGTTCTATTTTAGTTTGTGGTTTAGGATGAAAAAATAATTTTATCAAACTCTATGCGTAATTAATTCAGTTAATTGGTTCAAACTGGATAATTAGTCATTGAAGACTTAAAAAAAACTTCTATATTTTTTAATTTTAAAAAATTAACAAAATCAAAACTGGTTAACCATATTATTAGAACCGGTTTAAGAAAATAGTTCTTCTCCTAAAGTGGTCCTAGTCAGTATTTAAATATACTTATCAAACCGGTTCTTTTTATTCGGCTCGATGTGAAGTCAGTCTGGTCCCCGAACTGGTTTTTCAACACCCCTAGGTCGCTCGGTGGGCCGGGAATGCATGACTGGTCCAATCACAGGCCTGTGTTAATGGCTTACCTGCCGAATATAAAGGCGGTGAGAGCGGTCGTGCCAGTGGACCTGCTCACCCCACTGTCATCCGCCAGAGCCTCGTCAGCCGCAAGATATGCCCTCTCGGTCAAACTCATCACTTCAGCAATGAAACTCTTATCGACTTCAGCGGATGTCGGAAAATCGGCTTCCTTGAAAATGAGCTTGACGATGTTCTCCCTGACGTAGGCCGCCGCTCCGGGTCCTCCATGACCATCGAAGACCTGCACGAGTCATACAACGACCGGTTGTTGTTGCTCATCGACCGATAGCAATCGCAAAACTTATGAAAGCTGAGTAAATGGTCCGATCGAGTACCCCGTAGAAAGAGCTCGGTCGTGGAAATCGAAAGGGTGGCCCCAGGTGCGTGGACAGATCGTCGATCCGTATGTGCTCGTCTTCCATGTTTCTCCGGGGCCCAATTGCGGAGAAGCTGCCGGAGCGGATGCTGGGGACGAAGTCTCGGCCAGGAGATTCGGGAATCTCGACTGCAGCGGCTTCTGCTGGCTTATTATTAGCCTCCTGAAAAGCAAATTGCTATGTATCGTCAAATTTCTCCAAAAAAAAAAAAAACATGTCTATTGAGAACCAAATCCCATATTGAATAGATAACGAAAAGAAATTTGATTTATAAGGATAACTGGTACACCACATACAAATTTACGCTCCTAGGTGGACATGAACCTAAACTTTTACAAACCGATGGATATTTCACACCTTGTAAAGCCCGAGACTTCCTCGTGGTTACATTTATTTGGATTCGTATGTTGAATCCAAGCATGCTCAATTATACCCTCATCCAACTGGCTCGAAATCAATTATTGATGGCGGGTGTTAAGGACCGAATCCCATATCAGATGGATAGTGAAAAGAACACTAGTTTGTGATACCAATTAAATACTATTACGTGATATATGCATTAAACAACATATTCTCTCGAGCTTGTGGAGGTAGAAGAAGCCTGGGGACATGCCCACCTAATGGAAATTTTGGTTCAAGTGTTGTTAAATTATGAAAAATGATAAGATTATGAGCGATTTTGAGCTATGGTAAAGTTTTCGAATTTTATCTTATATAATTTTATATTTCAATAAACTTTCTAATTGAACACTGTAACTGACTGTGTAAATTGCATTACGCTTTGAATTGAAACCAATATTGCCTGATCTAACTTATATTCCAAGACTAATATATGTTTTTTTTCTCGAAATGGAATTCTTTATTAATGAAAGGCCAGATCTAGAAGTTGGTGTTGAAGAGTTAGTGAGGACCATCTTGCATAGATCTCAATGTGCAAAATTTTTATAGGTGGGATCGGGCTCATGAATAATGAACTCGACTGATGATTTATTAGTCACGTAAGTTAAAAAAAAAAGATTATATTATGCTTAAATAATCAGTATTATTAATAGATAGAGGAAAAAGAAAAGTGGTGTAACCCTTTCTGTAATCATCACGTTAAACAATAATTGAATGGAGTTCACGGATGACACGATGGGGTTGGTTGAAATAAGAATCTTTGAATGTGGGTAAACAAAGCTGCATCTTCAATTTCACTACCTAAATAGATAAACAGTCAAACAAAGAAGGGGGAAAAAGAATACTGTGACATGGACAAAACACAGAGGAATACAGGAATGCAATAGATAATTCATCTGTGAACAATATGTTCTTCTACGACCGGCCGATCGGGTCCGAACTGTTTCGTTAAGTGTCAACAATTCGAAAATCTGTTTTCATTCCCACAATTTGCTGATATTTCTGTCTCGTGGCTCATCTAAAAAATTCTGAAGATCAACCAAGAAGACACAGTAAATTCAGAGGAAACTTAGTTTTCTTCTGGTTCTGTTGTGTATGCTGTCAGTGGCCTTCCATGGCGAACACCGATGGCCCCGGCTAACCGAGGTAGAACCCTAATGGGCCGAGTTTCAAGCTGGGTCAACCCATCTAAAACGCTCTTAGTTATGAACTTAAATCACATGTAGGGATGTGCGGAAGACGATCAAGATTTCGAGAAAATTAGTAAAATATTATATAAATTTTACTTAATTACAACTTTTTTTGGTTAAATTATTTTACTTTGATCATTGAACTCTGTACTCTTTATCTTCCTTTGAGTTTCAACTCTTGATAAATTTTCCAGATCCTTCACTCATTCAAACCCAGCGACGATGACAGAAACGGAAGAAAGACAAAGGAACTAACCACGCGATGTGTAGCGGAAAGCTCCACGTCCACGGGGACCGACTCCGAGACTTGGATCCTCTCGACGCTCGGCGCCGGGGGAGGCGAAGCGACCTTCATGAGCTCCCGGACATGAGCACCGGCCGCGGCGGACGAGTAGTACCGGACGTCCACAACCGGCAAGCTGGACGGCCGGGCAACCTCCGCGTCAGCTACCATCATCTCCTTGTTCTTCCTCAAGTCCTCCGCGTAGGCATCACAGATTGCAAGCCAGGAGGGGAGAGATTCTCGCGATCTTCTCTGCTCTGCTCGTCGATCGTCGAGCGATCGTCTGAGGTTGAAGGGAGTGGACTTTGACTGGAATATATATGGAGCGGAGGAAGGAGCAGAGGGTGGGTGGGGGTGGTTTTGTCCGGGTTGTGTAGCGGTGACCGGCGGCTGCCGGTTGTCACTGGCCGGGACAAGAAAATGCGGGGCAGGAGGAGGACGCGTGTCGGTTTCCGGGCCATGCGATTTGATTGGAAGAGACAGAGCCCGCCAGGAAAACGGAGGAATTCTTGACTGAACCGACGTCAGGACTGTTGTGGTGGATATTTTTTGTTTTTGATTTTGATTATATTCGATACTATAATATTTGACTAATTTATATAACTAGTGAATGTTTGATATGCTATAAAATATTTTAAAATATATTTAAAAAAATAAATATAATTAATAAATAAAAATAATATAATATTTTATAATAATATATTAAATATTTAATACAATTTACTAATGATGCGGTGAGCTGAGTTAATGCATTAGACTCTCAGGAAACGTGACTGTGTCGGAGGTGACGCGCTTTGAAATGTCAAAGGTGGCCCGGAAGTTTGCTGCATAAAAGACAAGACATAAAGTAAAAATTTTATTAAATTCAGACAAAAAAATTATTTAATTTAGAAAAAGAGAATATTTTTTATAATAAAAAAGAGAGAATAACTTCATATAATTACTATTATACTCTATCTATAATTTAAAAGTCTCAGATTTAATTTTATTAGTGAGATTTTTCTTACTATTTATATCTTTTTTTAGCTTTTACTCCTCCTAAGTATTCATATCTTTTTTATATATTAAAAAATTTAATTAATTTAAATTCGAATTAGATTATATTTATTATAATTATAATATTTTATTTATTAAATTGAACCAGAAAATTTTAAATTAATATTAAATCTTCCCAGTCAACTCACAATTAATTACTTTACGTAACTCTCCACTTAATTTTTTTGAAAAAATTAGATGCTACGAACCTTAAAATAAATAACACAAATTATTACAAATCATTAAATAATTTCTTTCATTTAAATAAATGATTGAACAGTTGAATTAGAACTATAAAAATGTGGTTGAGTAACGCCTAGTACAAGTTTCACTTTTTTCCCCTTAACCATAACCACTCGACCTGAAAATCGACACAAATATCCCACGTGGCTATCTTGGCCCTTGTACCAATTGAATATCTAACGTGTAATATACGAAAATTTTATTATGTAAATCTCTCTCAAATCTTGACGCGAAATAAGATTTTTCATTTTTTGAAAGTTAACTTTAGAGGTATAAAAATTCAAATAATAATTTAGACAATAAACTAATTTATATTACATGCTGAATATTTACTTAGCTACGACCATAGTAGCCACCCAATTATTGAGCAACATCTCTGGATCCGTAGCTTGTCTACATTGGGAGAAGTTTAGCAGCCAGTGGTTAAATCATCAATCGAGAGAAATGATTACGGGCTATTTTTATTTTTTAAATTTAGATCATTCATTTTGAATGATTAAATTAAACAATAAAAAGTACGTGGATTTGACTGTAAGAATTTTTTCGATTTCAGAATGAGCTCAGCTGTCTCAATTGGTCGAGTAGAGTGTGGCTTGTGCTAGGCCGTTGCAAGTCAGCCTGCCAAGCACGACAGCAAATACAGTCCGACACCCCCGGTGACAAGATTATGAAGTAAATTCCAAGAGCGCTCGCGTTCAAAATTCCTTGGAGGTCGGTATTCGGAGTTTAATATGGGGTCCTGGGTTATAAATATATCATCCGACAGATTAATCGATTACTGTCACACCGAACATCATCGATATTAATAAATAAATAAATAAATACGGTCCGACCTAATAGTCTTATAGGCCACAAATGGCCGACCCTACTGTATTATTCAAAGCACGGTATCTCGATTTTTGTAAATTTATTGCGATGTTGACGGTTGTTGTTATTATTATTATTTTGATATATTTTAAAACGTTTTATTATTATTATTTTGATATATTTTAAAACGTTTTTTATTTAAAATATTGGATTTTATCGATGCTACATCGAAACAAATAAACTTGCATGACAAAAACTCAACATTACATTCACGGCCATCCTGGCATCTCAATAATGGCCTAATATGATAAAATTTGGTAGAGACCTAATTTTATTGTGCCGGGTCCATGTCGGGAACAAGTATTCGGTGAAGCGATTATACTAGCTAAACGATACTGACATGACATGTATGTCCAATAAGAATTTGATATATAATTAATAATTATACAGTTACATTTTTAAATCTTAGAAACCCTTTTAAAATATAAAAAAAGTAATAAATGAATTTTAATTAGAAAAATATATAAATTGTAAAAATTATTTAAAAATTTCAATAAATAGTGAACTCTAATTAGATAAATATATACGAGAAATATCCACCTGACCCAAAAAATGTTGAGAGTTCATGTCCAACTCAAAATTTCAAACCGAGAGAGTGGTTGTACTCGCTCTTTTACAAATCGGAATCGTTTCCATCCATTGTCCGATGTGAGATTCGTTCTCGATAATATAAATAGTAAATTTCGATTCGACGGATATATTATATCAATATCCCTTACATGGTACAAGAATATTATCCCAAGAGTACGCTGAAAAATCTATGGGAAATCTTGAGGAGGGTGGGGTTGGGTTTGGAAATCTTTCGGCATTCAAATCCCAACGTGAAAAATACTGTTCTCGGTGTCGGTTTGACTTTTGACCCCCCGGGAAACGATAAACAGGGGGCAATGATAGAGGGGTAATTCAGGAAATTCACTGCTGATGAAATTATTCCCAATTAAATGTCGCGTCGCTTTTAGGACATCGTCACGTCCGGGGGATTCCCGGTTTTATTATATTCACATTAAAATATTAAATGCACGAATTGACCATTTTGCCATCACTCATTTAAGAATAATGGGAGGATGTCGGAATACCGTCCCGAGGATAGCCCGTATGTAATAGTGTCGCCACTAATAAATAAATAAATTAAATTAAATTATTTTAATTATTTTTTATAAAACTTTTAAATAAAAAAATTATGGAAAGGGTCGGTGTTATTCAAAGGCCAAGGCCGCGCACACATTGACTTCTTGGTGAAATTTAGATAGGTGGCCTTTGGAAAATTATTGGCCCTTTTTTTCGGATAAAAAGTATAATATTATTAATTTTCGATAAAATCACGAGATATTATCAATTTATTGGTACCGCGGTTTGTCCACAGTTCGCAGGTGGAACTTAACCGGATTTTATTAGATAAGGTAAATTCGAAACACAAAGACGGATATGTAGAAATTGTTTAAAATGTCGAAACTTAGAAAGAAAATTTATAGAAAAAGTAAAGGTTGAATAACTTTAATGGAATCAAATAATATCATTTATTTAAAAATAGATAAATTAATCGAATATATAATATTTTACAGATTTTTCGAGGCTGCCCATGAAATTGTAAAATAGAGTAACATTGCTGAGAAATGAAGGATGGCTAATTGATTGGCAACAGGCTCCACATAGAAATTGAAATACTTCAAAATTGCTGAGTTTAATTGGAATTTCTCACGTGAGCTCGGCTCATCGCATTATTTATAAATTTCACGAATAAATATTTAGCACGTCATCATCTGTATCACATAATCTTTTTTCCATTCATTAATAATATTCAATTTTTAATCATAATTTAAATTATCTGCTTATGTGTCGAGCATTCATTAGCTAAGTTTATCATGTCGTCTGTGAGCTCGGCTCATATAAAAATTTTCTTTATTTTATTAACGAAAAATTGCAGTTTCTTTATTTCTTTTTCCATGGGATTGCATAATCGGCTAATTAATTATCATATTGCATCCCTAAATTACCATTTCCCCTAGATACGTACAATCAGCACTGGAATTCTTTTAATCGAATTGAACAACACAGGACCTTGTCGTGCTAACGTAAGACCAACAGCAAGGTTTTATTTTCCTATATTTATTTTACAAATTTGATACAAGTCAGCAGCGGTTCCTTTCAAGCTGAGTTGGCACCAGAGCTCTTGACATTCAACAAGAAAGTTAAAATAGATCCAAGTTGTTGACTTGGGAGCACAAATAATTATCAGAATTTATTGAATTTTTGGACACTCGATTGTATATTAGAAAAAATTAACCAAGAAGAGGCTTATGGAAGATGGAATAATGTTTTACTAGTGTTAGATCTTACACCGAGTATCACCACTTAATAGCATAAATTTTTAAGTAAAGATGGATTCTGTCTTTGGTGAGTGCATGACCACGACAATTTTTGACATAAACCCGGATCTATCTCCAGTAGTCTCCCATTGATGTAAGTCCACGAACCTAGCAATCCCCTCCAGGCCTAGTCCCTTGCTTCACCAACAACTCACAACAACTAGAAAACAGGGGAATTCCGCAGTAAGATTAAGTTTTCCCCCATGGGTTGTAAGATAAGCCTCGTACCGGATTCCGATTGCATAAGCAATCAATTGTTAAACTAGTTTCGAGGAGTGGTCGGTTGCCGGTCTGACTACTTCGACTGGCCGAACCGAACCGATTTAAAAATATGATAGAAATTTTATAGGACTTTATTAATACCCGGAGGGATCTACTTACATTAAGTTAAACTTAGCATCTAATTCATTATTATTTTGAGATTTTGTATTGGACATGAAGTGAACAATGAACTTGGTGATTCGTATAAATTTAAAATAACCAACTCGCACTGTTCATCGTGGTGTAATCGATGGGTTTAAATGATAATACAGTCATTTGAAGGATATTAAAAATAAAAATCTATCGAAGGACTTTTTTTGGAAAGAAGAAAAGAAATTAAAACTATTTATTTTTTCTTTAAAGTAATACATATATATAAATAATAAATAAATAAATTTAAACCCATAGGCCGACACCGAAGGACAGCTGACCAAGCGGCTAAAGGTTTCGGAAATACTAAATATCGTTCGTTTTGAAATTATGTTCTGCCAATAGAATAGTATTGAAAATTAACACCTCAGAATTATAGAATCTGTTGGAATCTACTTTCTATGGGAAAGTTGCAATTTAAATTTCCTGGGATTGATTCCACATTGCATCATCACCAATTAACAATCATATTTGGAGGACATGAATATTCCTTAATTTTCGAAAACTTCTCGAACTTTGATCGATCTAAATTCGAGTTCGATCGGTTTAATAAGATATAAATTTCTCTAGTACACAGATTCAAGACCTTACTTCAGGAAAAAATGCGTCATGAAAATTTAAATTATACATATAATAAAGGAATATCAAATTCTAATCCCAACATCAGTTATCTGTACATAACTCCTATAAGATGAATTTGACCTGTCACAGAAAATTAAAATCTTCATTATAAATACTTGTTATGGAATTTTCGGAAAAAATACTAATTTTTTTATTTCACCTGTATCCGAATTTCACTCGATTAATTTTCACGACGAGTCTTCACGATCATGTATGTACATCTATGAGCGCACTGTTTCATTTTTTAAATTTGCAAGGTCAATGGTGTGCTGGTAATTGATTTCCTTGGACCACAGGTTTCGCCCACAAGTTTGTATTAAAATTCTTCCAAATTCGTGCAATATGCATACATGGTTAAGTTATTTCTAGGGTAACATAATATGCGAATTGGAAGACTCTTTTTTATTTTTATTTTTTACAATTCTCTGATTCACCGGAAGAATCAAATTCAAACTCTTTGAAACTGTTCATAATCGTACGTATGTCATATCCAATTGCATCGACTGTCCGAACAGTCACGAGCACGTTAATCATATGCACCTCTTCTCATCTATTTTATGAAGATCATGTAGTACATATCTAAAGTATAACTCTGAGATCAATCTCTTAGTAGATTGATGTCTGTATTAGTTATAACCATTGAATTTTTAAATATTAAATATTGCACACGAAAAATATAATATAATAATAGGTTGGACAAGTTCATCCGATTTATTCTCCTCTAAATTACCCCTTCCAAAAAAGGATAAAGGAAAAAAAACCATTTGAAAGGAAAAAGTCTTTCGTGTAATGATGGTACCATTGCCGCATCTGTAATTTTGTGATAGGAAATTATGTTGTAATATATATATATATATATATATATTCAAATCTCTTTTTTAGATTGAAAATTTTTAAAATTAAAAACTCTAAATGAAATTAAAAAATAGTAAGAAACTTTGAAAACCAAAAAAAAAAAATTCCACTATCAATTAGCGAGAGAAGGTGAAAAGAATATCGAGTATTTTCGAACATTGACTTTTTAGGATTCATGAGGTTTTTAGAGCATTTTTAACCTTAAAAGGAATGGTTTAGCTGTATGTTTGAGGTCTAAATTCCTTATTATGAAATTGGCAATGCTGATGCGATGCCACTATTACGTACAAGACTTTTTCCTTCTAGAGAGACTAGACAAGAAAATTTAAATTAATAAACATGAGTTAATTAAAGTGGTCTGATAGTTGATCCCCTCAAGTAAAGGTTTATGGATTCGAGCATTAGTGGATGGATAAAACTCATGGTAGAAGGCATTATCCTTTAGCTGGCAAACCTGACTCGAACCGATTCGGTTAAAAGTCCTTAGAGCTTCTGGATATCAGTGATATAAACAAAAAAAAAAATTAAATTGATGGCCCAAAAGCAAATCTGGAGGCCCATTGGGCCTTTTCGTTCGGCCCAGTAAGCTAGCTTGAACTGTGCTTTGGATGGTTATCCCTAATTCATTGGCATTTCTAATTATGAGTTTTCTAGGAGTTGAATATTCGTAATTGGTCAAAATCATTGCTCCCACACACTAAACATGTTAAAATTACTGGCAAAGATAAAGTCAATTGACATAATTGACTCAATATACTCGAAAAAGTCACAATTGCATCGAGCCAAGACGGTTCGATGTTTCTTTCCATTTGATGAGCAGTCCCGGTTCAGCAAGGGGCCCACCCCGACCGAGGTGGGGTGGTTGTTGGACAGTCCTAGTCCGGGACCGTTGCGGAGTATTATCATTGAGGGCTCAGAGCAAATATCAAATCTAATTCAGAATGACAATGTCAACATGAGCTCCAGGGACTCCAATCATCTGAGTTTAAAAATCGTTTTGATTGGAGACATTTGAACGGACAATATCACCGAACTGTTCTGCTTCCTTTGTTCTTGTCCTGCTTGATCGACTCCTCATCGAGCGGAGAATTTGAAGGTGCAAGTGTGACGATATTGTTCTCTGTATGAAATTAAGATATCATGATCGGACTTCTCATACCTGTCAGTTCCCTCGTTTTTCAATCCCGTTCTAATCAGAATTACGAAACTAGCGTGAAATTCAAGTCGATTAAGGCCTGCGAGTTCAAAGGGCTGATTATGGTCAGACAACGTGGGTGTTGACTTGACTTGACAAAAGTGGTCGGGTCTTTATAAGCTATTCGGTCCATCTTCCTGGTTATTTCCTATTTGGTCATCTTTCTCATGCTCTCCTTCACGTTTTCCTAATTTTTTAATCGGTAGAAAGGATGATAGAAATAGTGGCCACCCGATCATCCCGTTATGCAATGCTCAAACTTTCGTGTGCAACCGCCAATATATCGAACGAACTGAACAATCGGTACTGACACTGACGCCGTCAACCGGTACTAATACCTTTATGTTTTCCTATTTATTTACTTTTTTTTTTGCATTTTCCTATTTTTATTTCAAGAGCGTGTCAACCAAGCAAAATTCAATGGTCCCTGTTAGTTCAAGAGTCAAACTCCAAAATTCACGATTGCATCCCTTTCGTTAGAAAAAATTTTAAATGGTCCTACCTCACAGTAACATGATAAAAAAGGCCTAACGAAATTACTCTGAATCAGTAATAAATAAGGTAACTTCTCGGATGATTAATACTAATTTTCTTATTTATCATAATATGATTGGTATTTTTTCACGTCACGTGGCGGTGTAAGATCGTCTAAGAATTTCTCCTTTCATTTTTCATTAACACCATCCACTATTTAAAAGTCCAATTAGTCCTAATTAATCTATATTCAAGCTTGATATTTCTATGGGGAATAAAATTCCATAGTCATTTATTTTCTCTATTTATTTCTTTTAGTATATAAAGAAAATACATAAATTTAGAAGAAGGTAGAAAGAAGATGAAATAAAAGAGGCATGGAGAGTCCCATCGGTGAGAACTGGACTCGGGACACTCTTAGTTCAAGGTCGAGGATAATACTGATTGTGAACATCGATGTCGTATTTCTAAACGTAGATTTTGTTATCTCCAACATGAATTTGTTCTCCTGAACATTAATTTAGGCCCACGTACATCATTTTTCATCTTTCTGAACATTAATTCTATCATCCTGAAGATCGATTTCGTTCTCTCAAAGTTGTCATCCCTGTATCGAGACGAAATTGATGGATGAATTTGTGTGTAGAATGACGAAATTGATGTACACGATAACAATTTTTTTTTTTTTTTTGCTGGGAGGATAAAATTAATATTGAAGAGGATGAATTGATATACAAATGGGAACAAGATAAAATTCGTGCATACCGCATTTTTCATAAACGAAACGATTAATAATTTAATACCATCGTATTTTTTTAGGGGCTAAAAATAATAATATTAAGAAAAAAGAAAGAAAATGGAAAGTAATTTGGTGGCGAGATCACCACCGTCCACTTTAAAAGTCAAAACTTATATACTTTTGAGCGGCTAAAATTTTTCAAAAAAAAAAACTAAGCAGTTAACAAAATTATTAAAAAAAAAAAGATAACCGAAGATAAAGAAGCATCTAGAAAACATAATTAAGGGAGCTGAAGGAAGACTTAAGAGATGGATTTTAAGGGTGAAATGAGGTAATTTAATGAAAATGTGGGTAAAAGCAGTAAGATTTATACGAAAATTTACAGTTTTTCTAAGTTCGAAGGAACTGACTTGATGGCTAAATAAAAGCAGTAAAATAATCATTCTCAAGATTACTAAATCTGTAATCTTATACATACACTCAAAAAATCTTTTTGTACAATTGATTTGGGATACAATGTGCATGAAACATATTCTCTTTTATTTTTTCCCTAGAGAAATAATTCATATGCAACGTGTTTAAGATAGCAGAGAAAGCTGCCTAAATCAATTTAAGTAGATAAGACAGTGTGTTTAAATCACGAGAGAGTGTCCCGGGTGGAAAATTCGATTTCTCCTTGCGCGCATAACTCTTGATGAGGTCACCCACACATGTGTTTTACACACGAGCTTACTTAAGTTTATAGATTTCTATTGTTCATGGAATTAGGGAGAATGACTAAATGACCGTCTTAGTTCCATTGGAAGACATGCATCTTCAAGAGGAACTCTTAGCACTTTACTGACTTGATCGTAAATTAATCTCAAGGTATGTTTTGACTAGTTTAGGGATACTACACGGTGCCAACAAAAAAAAAAAGGAACAATTCTTAGCACTTCTTGGCACGTTACTATATATTAATCTACTAGACGTCAACCTATACTATACATAAAATTGTCAATTTTATATACATGAAATTGTGAAGTTATTTTATATTTTATTTGTTTGTAATAATATTTTATAAGAATTTATAGTTGGGTATTAAATTTTATAGCATAGTTAATTTTTATAAATTGTCTCATAGATATATAAAAATAAAATATATAATTAGAAAAGGAAGATTATAAATTTAAATGACAGTTATAATTAAATTATAGTAGCAATCTCAAGAATTTTGCGGCATGAAAGAGCGTAAATATCACATGATGTATTTCATATGTGATCATATCATTTGTTGAAACACGTACTGATCAACTGATTGATATGCCAATACCGACACGGGTAACACGAGAAACTTTTAGAAAATTAATCTTATGCACACATTAATCGCGATCAATCAAAATTTCACACGTGGTCAAATTTATCCTGTAAGATTAATTAAACTTCATCGTACTATGTTGATGAGCTTGTAGTGAGCTTGATGGGGTTACTACTATTTAGAAGATTGTCAGTGCATGATTAATCCAGTTCTAACCAAATTGACCTATAAGGATAAAACTGTCAGAAAGCAAATTTTTTCAATTTCATTTGATTGTCGTATGTAGGTTGGCATATTACCCAAAAATTGGACTCTAATCCATAGCCTTTTTGCTTCAAGATCCCAATTCTCTTTAATGGATATCTCTACCGTCCTTTAAAGGAACAGTTTGGAAAATCTTTATTATTAGTGAATGCATAAGCCCCTTTTAACATTCAAATAAGCTACACGTAAAATACAACCAGATTCATGAATATCAATTGAACTTGGTTAAAAGTTGTCGCTCGAGTTACAATAAACAGACAAATAATGCTGCAGATAGTATTGTCGAATAACCGATGCTTGATCCATGTGTAACTCACAGTAGCATGACATTGACCACCTAGGTGCATTCAACATAAGACCCATTTGTGCCGGCACGAAAGGTTTGAGGGACTCAGCATATCATATTTGCGCACAAGCATTGCAAATTGATCGCTCTCAAAATCAGCTTGTATCTTATAGGGCTGTCAAGAAAACTATAAAATCGAACCGAACCGAACCAAAAATAATCGAATCGTTCAAACCGGTTCACTAACAGTTTGATTTTTTTTTATCGAGAAGAGGTTCGGTTAATTACTTGATATCATTAGCTCTGTTAATTGCGATAAACCGAACCGTTTTTAATTAATAAATAAATAAATTTAAAATATACAATATTGAACAAAATATATAGTTCACTTAGTTTTTGGTTGTTCGGTTCGTTTATTTATGAACTAAACCGAGCCGATTGTGTTTCTATAGTAAATTTAATTTATTTACATAAAAAATTATTTAACCGAATTCTTAGAATCGGCTTTAAACAATTCGATTTTTTCTTCCACAAATAATTACGATTCGGCCCATATACTACCCAAACTGAACTGAATCGAACCATGCCCACCCCTAATATCTTAGACAATTTTAACACTTAAACTAAGTAGCTCGAATCTATTCCTTCTCTGATTATCTAGCTCATTTTCATAGGTATAACTCTCTTAACGTTTTCATTCTCCCGTTAATCCTTTTCGATCCTATCAAATCTCGACTGATGAAATTGGTGAGTAATCTTTTTTTTTCTTTTTCCAAAACTGTATTCTCACTGCACGTTCACGGACCGACTTTTAGTACTGATTGTTTGATTTATTTAATATTTTCGCACTTGAACATAAAAATGGCTGGTTTTTTCCATGTAATGGTGGATGGAGTATTAGAGCCATGACGAGGAGAAACTCTTGTATACGCACGTAATATTATAAATTAATAAAATTAATTGATTTCTCAAGTTATTTTTTTTAAATTTTAAAATACCTAATTTTACTAGTTCATTTCATTAAATAACTACTTTTACTTGATGTACCTGTTATACAGAAAACTCTGTCGTTGACGAGATATTTTATTTAATGTTTTTATATTAGTATATTGATTTAATGCTGTCGCCACCATTATTAATCGATTACGGGTAATTTTTTTTTTTTTTGGTTTTCCACCCGGTGTCCGGTACCCGAAGGCTGGCCGACTAATCCGGATTCGGGGTACTGTCGGGCGGTTTCCCGGGGACCCCTCCCAAGAAGGTCTGCTGCGTTCACAGGGGCTCGATTACCGGTATTATTACTATTTTTTTTTTTTTTTTGATCAAGGGTATTATTACTATTTAGGTTGTGTTGAATATTCAAAAGGGCGAATAAAGTAATAAAGTAATTTGTTCTTGAAAGAAGGGGGCAGACTGGTGGGACCCAGCAGGGTTTGAACGGTCAAAAAGAGGAGACCGTCAAAAGTAAAAGACCGAGACACCACCCCCCAAAAAAAGAATTTTACATCATCTGCCCCTCAACCTTTTATTCTTCTAAATTGACCCCTCGATTTTCTTGATTTGCGGTCACGTCACACTTTCAGCCCGGTCAACAAAATCTAATGGAAATGGCCGACATTCATGCAACTCATTTATGCCATAGTAACCAAATTAGATTATATTATCGATCCATTTAACTGTACTGAACCTTTGACGGTATTGCCACTTCACATTCGAAGAAGTTTTAACCATATCATATGTTGGTGCTAGGACGGATTTAGAAAATCCATTCAAGGGCTGAAATTCAGGAGAATTCAAGAAAGATTTAGATGATGAATTTTAAAGAAAATGAAGTAATTTTACCTGATAAAAAAATTAACAGAATCAAGAAAATTTGTGAAAAATTTGTTAATTCTCACTGGTTCAACGGATGGTCGCCCTCGTGTCTTCCTTAAATCCATATCTCAATCAGATTGTTCAGTGGTAGAAGTTTGGTTTAAGGGGAGTGAAAGTATGGTGTATTATTCAGTGACCGACAAATCCGACAAGCATTTTTCCTAGAAGAAGTTTGGTATCCTTAATAATGGTGGGAAGTGAACTGAAGGATAACTGAAACTATTGGAGACAGGTGAAATAAGAGAAGAATTCAGGGGGCAAGGTGAAATAAATAGTCCAAACTTTATTTTCATACAAAAATTAAATATAATATATATATGGAAGGAATAAAAAAGGAGACATAAATGTCTGGGAGCTGCTGTCTCTGTTTGACTGTCTCCTCCACCACCACCAAGAAAGAAAGAAGAAAAGGACCTCTCCCTCTCTCCTCTTGGAAAACATTTTAAATAATTCTACGTTACCGGAAAAATATATTTTTTAATTAATATTAATTATAATAATTAATACTCTAAATTTTTTATTAATTATATTTTAATTAATACTTTCTTTTATCACATAATGAATAGATAAGGTCACGTAAGAATTTTCCCTCTTCTTCGTTGTATTCCATTCCCCTCTCTGCCCAGAACAGACCCCAGGCAGAGCTCCCTCTCCCTCTCCCTCTCCCTCCTCTTCTCATCTCCTCTTTCTTTGCCTTCTTCTGCCCACATCACATTCCCTTCCTCTGCTGCTGCTGAGATCAGATCTTCTGCAAAGTCTTGAGCCCGGTAGAACCACCGACCCACCATGAGCTAGGACGCCGAGTTCTTTAATTCGTCCCCGAATCCGAGTCCAGCCGGTAAATCTGTTCTTCTGAAGCTCTGGAGCTTCCAGTTTTTCTTATGCACTCTCTCTAATTGATTGCCTTTTGTTCTTCCAGCTCCATAAGATGGGCTCTCTGGGACCGCTGCGTTTCTTTTTTCCTTTCTTTCTTTGAAGCTGCACCTTTTTGCTGATCTGGCCCATTTCTGAGATCCCCCTGCTTGCTCATGTTGTTTTTCCCCTTCAATAATTGTTCTCCCCTGCTATTTTACTTGTGTACTGTGAAAGAACTGGGAAGAGAACTACCTTTCTTTTTTTTATTTTAAAAGGGTATTTTTTCCTGTTCAATCTATGTTAGAAGGCCTAATTAAGCTAGGTTTTTCTAAGCTCGAGCAGCAAAGCTCCCTTTTCCTTATTCTTTGTAAATGTTGTCAGTAGACTAGTTCTTGGTAGATCTTTTTCTATGGTTTGGGTCATTAACTGGGGAAAGATCTGATTTTTGAAATGATTTTTTGCTTTAGATTTGATTTAACGTTCAAAAAATTTTTCTTTATAAGCTCTATTGTGTTTCCTTTTGCAGGAAGGCATTGACAATTCATTCTGTCAAGAAGCGAGCTCAGAGTAAAATCTGTCTCCTTTTGGTTTCTTGAATGATGACATCTGTAGGAATTGCGCCGACCTCAGGGTTAAGAGAACCCGGTGGTAATGCTTCCGGGGTCGATAGGCTGCCCGATGAGATGAATGACATGAAGATCCGGGACGAAAGGGTAAAAGTGGAGCTTTCTCTTCTATTTACTTGGTGCTTCTCTGTACTGTTCACTCTGATCGAATGATCTCTAGCACTTGCTATGAATTTTGACTGGTGATATAAAATGCAGGATGGGGAAGAGACGGTTGTTAATGGGAATGGGGCTGAGGCAGGCCACATAATTGTTACTAACATTGGTGGAAAAAATGGCCAGCCAAAGCAGGTGAGGTTCCGGATGTATTAGTTATTGTATAGTTGTGAAACCATTTTCCATTTTTATCTTTAACTGTGGCCTTAATTTTCTTCTTTCGATGTGATTTCAGACAATTAGTTACATGGCTGAGCGGGCTGTTGGACGAGGATCCTTTGGAGTTGTGTTCCAGGTGAGATATTTGGTAGCTCAAATACATCGAGTGTTTCACCTTTTGTTCTCAGGCATATACCAAGATCTATCTCGGGCTCCATATATTTTTCAAGATTGTTGTCGACCTTGGAAAGATTTTAACAGAAAATATTTCAGCAAAAGCACGAATCTTCTGTTGAGGTGCTTTGGTGTATTGGCAACATGTTCAGACTTCAGAGGGGCTTTGTTAGCAGTGTCTTGAACTGTTCTCTCACATTCTGAAGGACAACACACAGATCTAAAAGCTTAAGCTTTGTGGAGAAATGCGAATGTTCTGGCTTTTCACCTTCTCCACCTTTTTTTTTTAAATTTTTGACTGAACTCGCTTTCTCTGCTTAAAAAGCAACAAAAAAGGGCATTATCTTCTAATTGCAATTATTACTGCACCACACAGAGTTTCCAGTACATTGCTTTTTGGTAATTCGATTTCTTTTACAGGCAAAGTGCTTAGAGACTGGTGAAACTGTTGCAATTAAAAAGGTTCTTCAAGACAAGCGGTTCAAGAACCGGGAGTTACAGACCATGCGACTTCTCGACCACCCTAATGTTGTGTCTCTCAAACACTGCTTTTTCTCGACCACTGAGAAGGACGAGCTCTACCTGAACCTTGTGCTCGAGTACGTACCCGAGACCGTGCACCGTGTGATCAAGCATTACAACAAGATGAACCAGAGGATGCCACTGATCTATGTGAAGCTCTACTTCTACCAGGTGATTCTTGAGTCCATATAGAAGAAATGTAATCTCATCCAACTTTATTATGTGAAGTTTAAGCTCATGGAGCTGACATGAATTCCCCATGTTTCTCAATCTGCTGACAGATCTGTAGGGCACTTGCATACATTCACAACTGCATCGGTGTATGCCACAGGGACATAAAGCCCCAGAATTTACTGGTAAAAGTCGATAAGCGAAAAACTAAGTCTTTTCGAGCCTCCATAAGTATCTTAGTGTCTTATCACTTGACATCACCTGTTATGTTTCTCTGACAGGTAAATCCGCATACCCACCAGCTCAAGCTATGCGACTTCGGCAGTGCTAAAGTTCTGGTTCGTAATTTGTGCTCGCCTTTGTTACAGTAGTACAATACAGAATATTGATCCTAACTAGTTTTCGGTTTGCCCTGGGCAGGTCAGAGGAGAACCGAACATATCTTACATCTGTTCGAGGTACTATCGTGCACCGGAACTCATATTTGGTGCGACAGAGTACACCACAGCGATCGATATCTGGTCTGCTGGCTGCGTGCTGGCTGAGCTACTTATTGGGCAGGTTGGTGTTCTCCATTGCTTTCTCTGTTCTTCCCTTTTTGGTATCTATTTTGAATATGAATACTAATAAGAGTAATCTCAACGGTGCAGCCTCTCTTTCCTGGTGAGAGCGGAGTCGACCAGCTTGTTGAAATCATCAAGGTAAGTTATATGGGATTTAACAATGCTAAAAAATAAAGATCTAAAAAATGTTCAAAGCTCTTATTAACTCTGTGAGTGCTAATCCTATTCTTGTCGATCTTATTCGCTTATTGCAGGTTCTGGGCACCCCAACTAGGGAAGAAATCAAGTGCATGAACCCGAACTATACAGAGTTCAAATTTCCACAAATCAAAGCCCATCCATGGCACAAGGTACCTGTCAGTATTCTAAAAAATGTCTCTACCTTACCCGAGTTGCGGGTCCGTTTGCATGGGTCTCTTGTGAAAAAGTGTTACACGTATGGAGATATCACGTGATATATGTCACAAGCCAAATTGTTTACTACATGAGCAAAAGCAGTTACAAATAGTTGCTGACAGATAGGTTACGTATATCATGTTAGCGTGTTAAACACTCATTGGCTTGTGACATAAGTAACGTGATATACCCTATTACACAAAAGACTTCCTCGTCTCTTCTACAGACCCGGTACAGGGGTTCACAAGTTGTGGATGGTGTCGGGATGTCCATCATACGATGAATCTCTGGTCAACCGAAAAAATTATGAGACGCTGTGAAACTACTAAAGCAAGGAAGGATGTCCTCATAACTGATCTTTTCTTTATTACAGATATTTTACAAGCGCATGCCCCCTGAGGCTGTCGATCTTGTCTCGAGGCTGTTGCAGTACTCTCCAAGCCTTCGAAGCACAGCGGTTAGTATAATTTAGAACACTAAGACAACAGTCAACAATCTTCCTTGCACGAACAAATGTCTGCAACACACCAATTTAATTAAAGTTTTGTATATTATTCATCTTTTGAGCTCATATCTCGTGCTGCTGATGCAGCTGGAGGCCTTGGTCCACCCATTCTTTGATGAGCTCCGAGACCCCAACACCCGACTCCCGAACGGCCGCCCCCTGCCTCCACTCTTTAACTTCAAGGCTCAAGGTAAAGTTCAGAAGGAAACCCATTCAAACTTCTCCTCTTAACCCGGAAAGAAATTGCTCGAAAATCCCATTCCACTGATACAAACTCCAAATTTGCTGTTGCTGATACCCAGAACTCAAGAGGGTGCCAGCCGAGATGCTTGTGAAGCTGATCCCTGAGCACGCGAGAAGGCATTGCCCTTCTGTTCCATTATGACGAGTTCGGGCCACGGATCTGGATCTATGTAGGCAAAAAGAATCTCTGCCTCCTGCTGCTGCTGCAGAAAATTGTGATTCTGCTGTAGAGAAGAAGTAACTTGTTGCCTCTCTTCCACTGTCTGGTTTATTTGTGTCAATTTTTATTTGTCCCCTTAATTTTTTTTCCTGTCTTTTTACCTCTCATCCTCATCCGTCCTGCTAGAGGGCGGATTTAAGGGGCACAGAGAGGCAGCTTCATGTTAAAGGAAAAGGATGAGACACAGCAAACTGTCACTGACCATAGTTGTCTACTTAGGTTGTAATGATATATTAGTTCTGCTGCACGCTTCATAAGTTGATAGATATGGTTCTCAACTTTCTTATATAATGGGAATTTATATTCCGGCTGATCAATGCAGGATGAACATTTGACTGTCAAGGTTTTCATTTGCTATCAGTATCACACTGCTGTGTCGTCGTAACAAGTGGAAATGGGAAAGCATGCCTCAGGTTCCGTGTTTTCATGCGTGATTGGTTCCTGGTCGGGATTGGGTTCCAATTTCCAAAGACAGCACCTAGAGAAATTTCTAGTTCGATTCGACTTCAAATATGTACCCGGCCCAAGAGATCTAGTTCTTACTTTGGATATGTCTCTGTTTCCTAAAACACGTTGATATGAAAGTTGATTTCATTTGCAAGCTGGTAATGACTGGTTGTCAAATGAGGGTGGAGACATGGCCCCTCTGCAAAACCAGTTCCGCTTTGCGGTTCTGATAATATCCAAAGAGCCGGTAATAGCTGTAGACTTGAACGGGTCAGCTTGTGCTCTGGATTTTACCTTGCTCCGTGGGCTTAAGGTGTGTATAGGATCCTGACAATTAGTCGAATGAAACCTGACCTGAACATCTCACGGTACAAAAAAGGTTGAATTCTGATACAAAAATATAAAAAGAAAAGAAAGTTTTAATAGTACAGTCTTTGAATTGAGAGCTGGGATTGATCCGATTGTAGGAGTCTCGGAGTAACCAAAAGAGTAAACCATTCAATTGGTCCTCAAATTTATAGTGAGCTATCAGTTTAAAATTTTAAAACCATCAATTTGGTCCTCACTGTTTGATTCCGTCAGTTAATTTGGTCTAGGCATTATAACTTCGTTTATAGATGTGGACGTGGACAGTGACGACCACATCAGTGGACCCCACATGTCACGCGACAATCAGTAAGTGGATAAAATTATTTTTTATTTTTTTTAACTTTAACCATTCATAATTTACCACGTAACATGTGAATAGTCCTGGCCACGGGTGGTTTGGGCCTGGAACTGGTCCGGTAAAAACCATAACCAGCCCAGAACCATCCTCGAACCATAAGACTTAAGGTTCAGGCCAGTGCCAGAACCATCAATTCTGATGAGCCGACGGTTCCGAATTGGAAGCAACGTGCGGGAAAAGTTAAAAAAAAAAAAAAAATTTTGAATCCTTCCCACCTGTCACTGCTGTCAATGATAGTAGGCCTACCCCAACCCACGCGCAGGCCTAACTACACCCTTTCCTATCCTACACGCAGGCCTACCCCATAGGATGTCAATTTTTTTGGACACATTTTTAGTTTTAGATATTTATTGTATTATGTAAAATACAAATAAGTTCGTTTTGTAAATTATTGTTCAAATCTTGACAAGTGTAGAGTTGACCATCAATAATTGTAAAAATTTTATACGTGTCAAAAATTCAGTTGTAATTTACACAACGAACTTGTTATATAAATCAAATTTTATTTAATTTTAATAGAAATCGAACTAGTTGGTTTGGAACCGAATGGAACTGTGGCTTCGAATTGCCCCTGATCCGTCTAAAGGAAGGTTCAGAGCCGGTTCCAATGGGTCACGGAATCGGGACCGTCTGGTTTTGGAACCGTGGCCAGGACTATGTATGAGACCCGCTAGCGTGGTCATCACCGTCCATGCCTGAATCAAATTAACTAATGGAAGTGAACAATAAGGACCAAATTGACAGCTTTCAAATTTTGATAACCTTTCAAATTTTGATGACCAAACTGACAGTTCATTAAAATTTTAAGGATCAATTTGATGATTTACTCTAAATAAAATGTTTGGATATTTGAAAATTGAAGGAAATAGAGTAATGGAGTTCTGCACGGTGGTATTCACCTAGACATGTGACGTAGAGACCATATGTTCAATTCTTGTTAGTTGGGCCACATCGTTTGTTTCACCTTCTTTTATCTCCTTGTAATTGTATGTGCCTCTTAAGGGTAAAGGTGGTATTTTCCTCTTGCTTCTGTGGGTTGGCGACAGCTTTTTGACTTTCCTTACTGCCATGAACATTATGTGGGGATTAGCCTGCGAAGCTATGCTCTGATGTTGAAAACTCGGACCGAAATTTCAGAAAATTGCCGCCTGGTCCTTTTGTTATGTATTTTTGCTATTTATACTCACTCTTGAAAATTTCCATCCTTTTCAGCCCAGATGGTTTCGTGAGGACTTTCTGTGAATGGGTACGGTTGATTATTAATACAGTTGACTGTTATACCGAGACTTACTCTAGATGAATTATCATCCAAAATGTTCTTTGATGTCACTAGTGAATTAATGTCGGAACTTTCGATATCGGCATAATCTCGATCTGTAATGAGAGATATCATATTTAAGGAGAATGAGGCTATACCCTAGTGCTCGGACTGTGATCTCGACTAGTTCGACGACAAAGGATCAAATTGGCCTTCTCGTTAATTCAAATTGCTCGACCAGTCGTCCTTTCTTGCAATACGAGAGTTTCACCCTTTAGTAGGACAATTCAAATTGAAACTAAATTAATCAAAATCCATCACAATTTTCAACGCCATGTGGTGCAAATTGAAAAGCTAGAAAGAAACCATGTGAAATTTCCATTTATCGAGCACACTAGAGGTTGGATCAATCTTCACTCCAAGAAATTCATGTCAATAGATAGTGGAATCCTTTGGAAATGAAAGACCAATAAAAAGTTATCCTCAATTTCCACAAGTGATAATAACTCTTACTATTTCCAAGAAGGCTCATACCTACCTAGTGGAGAAAGTGACCTCTGCACCAAACTGAATTGGTTGAAGTGATAGAATGCATCTCCCTCTCAAATAAAGTCTCGAATTTAAGTATTGTAAATGGAAAGAATTTACCCCGAGAGAACTTTTACCTCTCGAGGGGGCGCTCCCAGCTCGAATTGGATTAGTGAGGGCTCGTTAGATTTCTGGATACTAGTGTTACGGACCGAAAAAGAAAATGGCATGTGCATCGAATATGCCACGTGAATATACTGAGGTTGTATATCTGTTCAAGTAAAATTCGTTATTTATCAATTTTTTTAGATTTTATTAGAGAGAAGAGATAGAGAGAGTGCCACAATCGTTCTTTATTGCCCATATCTTTACGAAAAAACTATATTCTGATTGACAAATATTATCACATGAATATCTTACTCTTTTTCTTCTTTGAGGTAAGGTTTTGAAAAGGAGATTTCTGCGGTCCAGTCGCTGTACCGTTTAAAGGTTTAATCAAATAACTCACAATTAATAATTCATATTAAAGAAAAGGATAGGATGACTTATATAGTAATTTTTTCTATGTGCCTAATGGCTGTTGCACTGTATAATTTCCAAATAGAGAAAACGATCGTACAGCACATAAGATCGTGACCTTACAATAAGGTTCATTACATCCACCCAAGAAGCATCCAAGGAAGCAGCAACCTAGAAAAAAGATCAAAGCTGTTAGAACCTTTGCTTCCAAGGGCTGCTACACCCAGAACTCCTCCTCCCCCATGGAACAATCCAATCTCCACACCAAGAAGAGGAAGATTTTTCATGTCGGAGACGACGAAGACGAGGAGAAGAGGGTCGAGAATTTCTTCGCCCTTATCCGGACCATGCGAGAGGCTCGAGATCGTCTCTTGACTGACCGTGGAGTTGCCGAGGGCCGAAGCAAGAGATTCAAGATGGAAGCCAGTAGGACGCCGATGCCCGTCATGGGATGGAAACCGGCTTTCAAGCTCGAAGATTTCGCTCGCGACGCCCAGATGATCTGCGCTGATGATTCCCCGACAAACGGTTCGGATACTCGGAGAAGAGTTGGACCGGAATCGGATCATCAAGAGATGGAGGTAAGCCTGGACCTTACACTTTCGCTCTAGGGCGGGGCACTTAAGGCATCAGTTGTCTTGGAACCACGTTAAGATTCCAAGATCGAGCGTCCAAGGTTAGGGGTTTAGTGCTGTGTAGTTATGTTGATTGGAATGTCTGCCGACTGTAGCTGAACACTCGATCGAGATTACTCGAGTTATCGATTGACTAGCCCCAGTAGCCCATCCATGTTGTTATATATGCGGCTTTAACTCGAAACACGATCTTCGAGCCAATAATGATCAATCGATTCATACTGGAAACGTAGAGCTTCTCGTCCCCGGTTCGTAAACGTTCGGTATCGCAATCTATCAGTTAAACAAGTACTATTAATTCAATTAACGATTCTTTTTTCGGTAAATAAAGAAAGCACATAAATGTATAGAATGGAGGAAGAATAACAGGCATACGATGTTCAACATATGATAATTGAATTCATGACATTTTGGTCTTAATTAGCTCGAGAATGGTATTACTGCACTAAACTTTCTCTCATTGAATGATGTTTTTAAATGAAAATGGGAGTGAAATCCATGAATAAAGTAATAAACTACAAAGATAAAAGCCGAGATAGGTAGACCCCTACAATATCTGCATATATTAGTGAACATAGTTCAGTAGGGCATTAGTCTTTACACGCCGAGGAAAAGCAGAAGCGACTGGTTCACGAGTTAACCAACATGTTGATTCTCCTCCCTGTACGTATGTCGAATAATCATCGTCCCAGATCCTTAAAATGATCGCGCTCCATATAGCTGGCTTTCGAGCCCCTTTCTAAGAGTCGCACCACCATTTCCGAATCAATCTTCAGAAACAGTCTTCGATAACTTAGATCCCAAGCAAGTTCGAGCGCCCATATGATAGCCCAAAACTCGGCATTCATTGAATACGGATAGCGTGGTAAAGGGTAATCCAGGAATGACAGGTGAAGGAGACCTCTTACTTGATGAGAGGGGAAGCTTGACTGGGAGGTTTTATGTATCAAATTGGCTTAGCTATGCCGCACAATAACGGGTCGTTTGGTTAGGGTAAAGTTAGATTACTTAAAAAAATTATTATTTTATATAAAAAATAGGTTAAAATATAAAATTATTGTATTTGGTAAGTTTCTTAAATTGTTAAGAAAGTTGTTCGAAATATAATATTATAATATTTAATGTGATAGATGATGATGATAATTTTACAATAATACCCTCATCCTTTTCAGCCAAAAACTTCTGAATGTAAGGGTGTGTTACTATATATTAACAAAAAATACATACATAAACGTACACAGCTACAACATGAAAAATCAAGAAACGAAGAAAAATAATTAATATTATATATATTTTAAAAAAAAGTCATGACAGATGAAGGAATTGTGAATGGAAGGGAGAAATTGTGATAGGGATATTTTACTGTGCGACCCACATGGAAAGGGAGAACGGTACCACTTTCCTCTGCAATCTTTTTTTTTTTTTTTTTTGGTCGCCAGCCACGGTATCCAAGCAGGCCCCACCAGCGGTGAGATGGCATCTTTCAGCCAACCATACTTGACTAATCCGTTGGTCGCCCCGGGTCGCACGCCTGGCAATGGCGGGTGAGGCTCCCAAGAGGGGTGTCTGCGTACGTGAGGTCTCGAACCTGAGACCTCCTTAAGCGGCACCGAGCTGCTTACCACTCGGCCCAACCCCTCTTGGTTCTCTGCAATCTCTTTACCAGATTGCCAGAGAGATACGGTAAAATTTTCTATGCCCGGTAAGTTCCAAATGCTCCTCATTTTACACCCAGACACGACAAAATAGGATGTAAAATATCAACTCTATGAAAAGTTGGTACTTTGCATCCAACCAAACAGCACTTAAATGGGTACAATGAGTCGATCTATCATGAATTGAACTCAAGTGCTCATAATATTGAATTGAAGATGAGCCCAAGGGCACCGAGCCCCCCTCCCTAAATTGATATTTTTAGTGTAAGCTGTTTAGTGTTCGAAGTCAAAATGAATTTTAACTGATTTAGATTGAAATCGGACTATTCGTTTTAGGGTTTGCAATTACAAGTATTCTTTATTAATAAGACTCAAATCCGAAATGTGTTGAAGGGAAAGAGGTGTCAGACCGACTCAATTGTCCCGTGCCGGTTAATAAATTGATATTTTTGGGTAAGCATGTGGTTACCCTTCTATTGAATTTTGAGCCTCATTTCCATTCAAGTTTCTGTTCGAGTGAAGAATCATTGCACGATATATATATATATATATATATATGTATGTATGTACACACACATATTGGATTGATTGACGTACACGAATAAAGGGAGGTGGTGCATGATAATTTGCACCATATTCCAATAATTCTTTGTGACTTGACCCCCTCCTGATCTTTGGCCTCAAAAACGCAAAAGTAAAGGCAAGTGATTGAGAATTGGGAGGTGAGGTTTCTATCAATGTGAGTCAACTAGGACGATTCGCGAATGATTTGGGCCCACCTTGATAAAATCCAGAACTCTGTTTGATATTAAAAAGTCTAAGTGAAATGAACCGAGTCGAATCCAATAAGATTCCATTAGAAAAACTCATGAATTTAAATAAATTTATTATTATTAGTATCATAATATTTGTTTTCGAGTATAAACATGCTCGAGCTCATCTGAGCCTATATGTATGGATCGATCTTCATCTGTTAACCTTTGGTGAGCTCGTATGAGCCAAACCTATATAAACTCGAGCTCATCTAAACCTATAAAACTCGAGCTTTAGTAGCCAACTTTTGGCGAGGCTATGTGAGTTGAGTTGAGCTGAGCCGAGATCGGACCTCAACTGCTCGAGCTGGAGGCTGCACCCGAGCTCACAAATTACTAAAAGAGCCGAGTTTAAGCCGGGTAGATTTGGGCTTGTCTCCACCAATTTATACCCGTAGAGGCTAGAGGCTAGAGGCTTCCATCTTCATTTTTTTCTTTTTGGGTGAAAGATGGTGCCAATATCCTAATCTCAATTATTAAAAATTAGGAGATACATAGACGGGGCATGGAGACCCCTATGACATCACCGAACACTTGCAACTCAAGTCCGGTAGGGCATCGCTCAATCTATGATGACCAATTGGGAAGGAAAATGCAAAATTAGCTAGCCAATTTGCACACGTGTTTCCTTCCCGATTTGTATGGCGAAGTGAAACCGTCCAATCGTGCTTAAATAGGCAGTGGATATCCCTCGGAAGTGAACCATTTGAACCCTGGAGGGCTCAAGTGAGGAAAGATATCGGAAAACCACCTCCGGGTCAACTTCTAATATTATTTTGCTTGTACCCAAGTCCCACGCTAAATCCAACCCCATCTTCACAGCTCAGAGCTTGACCGTTAAGGCAGATGCGATCTCAATATTTTGTGTAAATCCACCTAACCAACTTCCTCGATTATCCCTAATCAGACCGCCAGCTCCTACGAACCCCGGATTTCCTTTCTCCACCCGATCCGTATTAAGTTCTACCCAATCATTCTCCGGGCCTACCCACCGTATATTTCGCCAAATCCTCTTCTTGCTTGTGCTACCCATCTCCAAGACTTTTGAATTGACAACCAAGCTACGAGCGCGATGAACAATTTCACCAGCCCCTTTTACAGGTCTCGAGAAGTGTGGGTCAAAGACCTCTCTATTTCTCCAACCCCAAAGCCTCCAACTTTCATTAGTGAAAATGCTTCTAAACCTGTTACTCTCATTTATAGTAAAGGATGTCCTTAGCAAGGAATGTCACGTAGTTCCATGTAGTGACGGAGGTGGTCCTTCGATCTCTTTGAGGAAAGGCTCCAGTCTCTTTTGAGGAATACTCATCCGATACGTGCTCGACACCCTTTTTTTTTTTTTTAATTCTGAGTGTTTTAAACTTAGGAACCAGACCAGTCTCTTATTAACTTGGGACAGTGCAACTTGCATCGTTCCAACCGACCAACACATGGTTTGTCTATTTTGTTGGTTTTTCCCTTGTACTTTTTACCCTTCGTCCTTTATTTCTGGCCTTCTTTATAAATGAAATCGAGCCAGCACGGTGGGTCCAGATTCCTCGACAAAATAAAATAAAAAAAGACTCGCTCGAGAGATATTATGTGCGGCAAACGTTTCATGCACTGTTTTATCATCTAAAAGCCATCTCTTAAGAGAGAAATAATGCTCTTGAATCTCATAAAAACCTCTAAACTCTTTGCAGACACGTGCAAAATGAACTCGGAAAATTCCACAGATTATACTACATAAATTTTACCTGATTTGGTTTACTTTTTGGTTAAATTATCCCACTTCACTCCTGAGCTCATCGACTTACCATTCTATTGAGTTTCACTATCGCGGATAAATTTCCCAGATCTATCCTTGGAGCAGCTACCGAGATGTCGTCTCCGATATCACGCGAAGAGAATTTCAAGTGGGGCGAGTTCTATGTGTCCACACTCTCGTCCCTCCTCGGCATTGGATCCTGTAGCGCAGAGGTACCGCTCATCACCCGGGACCATGCCTTGTCCTACCTTGCCATTTCTAACCTACGAAAGTCTCCCCGAGCACAAGAAACGAAAAGATGAGCAGTAGAAGAAGTGGAAGGAGGACACGACACGACGCTCACTGTCATATGAGATGTTATCTCCATTAATGCATGAATAGGACCTCCAAACTAATTATCCCGCGACAATTGTTACTGGTACCACGAGATTCCTCCACTTGTGTTGAAAGGAAAGGGGCCTCAATCAAACTGGAGAAAGACTTGTGCATCGCATGAAATATCATGTCAGTACTGTTTGGTGATGTCACAGAGTCAATAAGAATTGGTCAGTAGAAATTGTCGTCGAATCCTCTCCCATGGATCTGCCAATGTGACACAATTCGTATTAGTTTGTGACACCACCGACTAATGTTGACTTGGTATTCCTGTGACGTGAAAGACTTTGACATGGTATTCCCGTGGCGTGAAAGACTTTCTCATGTGTGTAAATATTTAGTGTGTGATATATAACGGATTCATTGTGTAAATCACCATTTGGATCTCGACACGTGCAAAATTGGCCGTCCAAAATTGTGAAAACTTTACGGTGTCAAGATTTGAGAGAGTTTTTTGCAACAAACTCATTGTGTATTACACAACGAATATTTACTCTCCTCATTTAATTAAGAGAAAATTAAGAGAAAATGCTACGTGTGGTATTACTGTTATTTGATCTGACGTCCAACGTGTCGTATGCTACAATTCGCTTAAGAAAACTCACATTCAGATGAATTTGGACCTTGTGGTTCACTAGCTTACTAATTTCAACGAGCATCAATAGATATTCAAGAATTCAATAAGTCATGTTTAGTTCATGTTTGAATTCCATCATCTCTTAAGGATTAGTACTCCTCAAATCATGAATTTTCTCTGTTCACAGAATTTAAACCCGAGATTTTACTCGAGAAAAAGAGATATTGAATCATCCTAGCTGATTCGTATCGGTAATGATATGACTCTTTTATCAACTTTTTCGATGACAAGTGGGCCCATGAACCTAGTATAAGAATAGAAAAATAAAGAGAAATAAAATGACACGTAATTCTTACGGTGAGAACCGAACTCAGAATCCTTACATTGTAAGTTAGAATCTTGTGTTACTGCACGGAGCTCACATACTCGAATCTTTTATCAATTTAGGTTACGATTAAGAGTAGTACTGACACGATACCGTGTGATAGATTGGGAAGACTGACTGTACACTTAGTCTAAGCTGACATATAGAACGCGCTGCACACTGCCCACTGTGGAAGGGAATTGGAGCAACGAGGATGCAAAGCACCCAAATTAGGTTTGTTCCATTTAATGAGATACCAAGAAGAAACACGACGAGGAAGGGATGTGGTTGGCAATGCCTCGGAATCCCGAGATCGTACTCTACCGTTACGTCTGGTACCCGAGAACAGAAGAACGAAATGGAAAGAAGAAGAAGAAGAAGAAGAAAAGAGTCCGATACATGACGGGAATCTCGTATTTATCTGTTCATCTTGAAAAGGCGAGGGGATGCCAGCTTTTCAAAGAAGGGATTAGAATGCGTAATTTTGAAGGGAAAAAGATATTTTTAATTCTCAATCTTTTGTATTTTTATCGTTTTCGTCCTAAATATTTATTTATTTTTTGTCGTTCGCATCTTCAACCATTTGAGTTTTTACTACTTTGATCATACCGTTACTTTTTCCTTAAAAAAAATCGTACTCCATTCAAAAATGAATATTATATCCAAAAATTATTTTTTAAAAAAATATGTCGTTCATGATTAAAGAAATATTGGTTACTAGTAGATCGCTCTTCTAAAATTAGAACTCATTTTTCTTAAAGCGAGTCGTGATTTTATAATGATAATAAACATTAATCAATTTCGAATATGGAATATGTCTTAGTTTTGAATGAGATATAATAATTAGTAAAACTTTACCGATACTTTTATTTTTACTTACTTCTTCCCTTTTTTCTTTGTTTTTTTAAAAATATTTTTTTGTTAAAAAATAATTTTTGAAT
This sequence comes from Lagerstroemia speciosa, assembly GCA_037672795.1. Taxonomy (NCBI): domain Eukaryota; kingdom Viridiplantae; phylum Streptophyta; class Magnoliopsida; order Myrtales; family Lythraceae; genus Lagerstroemia; species Lagerstroemia speciosa. The sequence continues at coordinate 2,133,821 of CM075306.1, forward strand.
GAAATATTCTTTTTTTGGATAAATATATTTTTTTGGATAGAAAAAATAACGGTATGACCAGAGTGGTAAAAACTGAAAAGGTTGATATGTGAATGATAAAAATAAAAGTTTAGCATGAAATGATAAAAGTGCAAAATGTTAAGGACTAAAATTGTCATTTACCATATTTTGAATTTTTCTTGATGTGCCCTTCTTTGAAGTATAAATCCAATTTATTTTATTCCATTTATGTGTAAATCTACTAGATCACATAAAATATAATGAAATTTCCTTATTGTTTTATCGAAATAAGTTTTTTTAAAAATGTAATTTTCTTAAATGTCTATTTGGCCCGAATCGGTAGCCCACTAAAAGGTAAAAATTTTCAAATCTTAATTTTTTTTATAAGCTTAAATTTAAAATCTTGAAAGAAAAATTGCGAATCGTATCGACTAACTTGGAATTCATTATGAAAATGGGAGCTCTTTGGAGCATTCTCAATTTATAATTCTCATTCTGAATTTCCGCCGTAGATTCGAAGTCGAAATGTAACGCAAAGAAGTCGTCGGAGCTTTACTTAGGGTCAAGGAGTAGGCCCACGCTTTATCGGAGAGACTCTTCACATGACTCCAGTTGTTTGCTTTATCAGTTAACTTTATTAATAATTGTTTTAAAATATTAATAAAAATATCAAACCATATTTTTCTATTTTCTTTTTATCGTATTCACTTTTTAAGATAATATAATACATTTTATTGATACCCTATATTTCTAATTGTAGGCTGCGTCGCCCTTTACCCTTCACTACCAAGTTTGACTGTTCATCTTTTTAAAAGTGACACGTGTCATTCCCTTGTGCAGGAGGCAGAGCAGATGGGGCCCAGAAAAAAGTAGGCCTCAAGGAGAAGGTAACTTTTTTTTTTTTTTTATCGCCAGCCACGGTATCCAAACAGGTCCCACCAGCGGTGAGATGACATCTTTCAGCTAACCATACTTGACTAATCCGTTGGTCGCCCCGGGTCGCACGCCTGGCAATGGCGGGTGAGGCTCCCAAGGGGGGTGTCTGCGTACGTGAGGTCTCGAACTCGAGACCTCCTTAAGCGGCACCGAGTTACTTACTACTCGGCCCAACCCCCCTTGGTCAAGGAGAAGGTAACTGGTGCCACGGTTTTATGACATGAGAGTTCTTATACAGCGACAGTGGTAAGTTAAAATTAGTTATTTTTATATTTTTTAACAAACTCTAAAATTAAAAAGTAATATAATAAATACTTAAATTTATTTCATTATTATCACGTGCCAGTGTTATATAAACTAACTTCTCCTTGGGCCTAGTGACGGAGCGAGTCTTGTGTATGAGGAGCACACCACGTGACAGTACTAACATAGTATCACGAGCTGATAGGATCTAGTTATTTTTATGATTTTTTTAGTAAAACTAAAAATGAAATAAACCCTAAAAATAGTTTAATTTGATTAGTTTATAACACCATATCAGTATTATAATGTTATGTACTGTTATACACAATACTTTCTCCTAGGATCCTCCTCGCGAAGATAGTATAATTAGATATATTTACATAATTTTGATAAAATGGAACAATTATTATCTAATTTATTAATATAAAAGTATTCATAAATCAAGTATATTAATTTTAAAATATATAATAATATATAAATAGGGACAGGATGGGGTTGGACGAGTCGACAGCTCGACCCAGATCGGCCCCACCCCTCCCGCCCTAAAGCGGGCTGGGCTGGGACAGGTTGCACAGGTTCGGGTCAAATTGCCATCCCTACCGTCAACAAATAAGGAAATAAATGATTTCTAAACAATTCTTTGTTTGGGAGAGTTTCCAATGGCTTCACTCTCATTTTAAAATTTCTTATATGGTCCCACATCATCACTCTCGTTTTCAAATTTCTCACCTTATGAGGTAAGACCATTTAAGATTTTTTTAAATAAAGAGATTTTATATTTTGATTTTACTCACTTTGAAATTGTCGAATCATATATAATTAATTTTATAGCTTGGTTGACCAATTTTCACAAAAATAAATATAATTTAGTTAATAAAATACACCTAATTCAATTCAGTTCGAAATTAAAAGAACCGAACCGTTGCCAACTCGTAAATTGTAAATTTAGTTTAAAAATTATTTTTATTTATTATATATTTAAAAAATTGGCTTAGTTCTATAAATCATTATTTATTTTTTTATTTGAAAAATATTACTTTTACCTACTTTTAAAATTAAAGGAAAAGAGAGAAGAAAAATTGTAAGGGAGCAAGAAAGGTAGTGGGGGGGGGTCCTGTTGGTGATTCCTCGGCTTGCTTGGATCGGATCTGGGGGAAGTAATTTGGAAGAATTGTTCTCTCTTAATTAATAAAATATTTAGGAGATATTTTTGTTAATTATATCTTAGCTCTCCAAAAGTCTATTTTCATATTCCTCCTAATTAGGAAATTCTGGAAAAATAGTAAATTTTATGATAAAAATACTTAGGGATGTGTACGGGTATCAGGTAGAATCGGAACCTGTTACAACCTATCCTATCGGGTAAGTTCCGGGTGGATATTGATGACATTCGAGTAGGGTTCGAGTAACGATTTAAGGAACCAGTTACGGTAGGTTCCGGTTCCGGTTCCAACCATCCAATACCCAGAATCGGAACCGATTATGTTTTTAATTGGTGTTAATTTCCTCATTCCTTATTTAATTCTCTTGTTGTTTATACCCTTAAACTCCTAACTCGGTAATTTTTTATTTTACATAATAGTTATCCATATATTTTATTCAAAATATCAATAGAATTCATGAGAAACCAAGAAGAGACATAATGAGGAAGGAATGTGGTTGCCTCCAAGGTCCGAGTAACGATTTAAGGAACTGATTACAATAGATTTCGGTTCCAGCTCCAACCATCCAATACCTAGAACCGGAACCATTATATCTTTAATTGGTGTTAATTTCCTCCCTCCTTATTTAATTCTCGTGTTGTTTATATCCTTAAACTCCTAACTCGATAATTTTTTATTTTACACAATGGGACGGACCTGGTGTCGTTGGCAATGCGTCGGAATCTCGAGAGCAAAAATCAATTCGGATTTTAGTCTAACGGTTTCCTCACTAGCCGCTAAAATGAGTAATTCCAAGATCGATCCCTGGGTTGGGAGGATCGACAGAAATTTTTTCAGGAATCCCGGCCCGTAAAGCTTAAATCCGACATCTTAGTCAGAAAAAATTGCGAATCATACCCACCAATCTGTATTCATTATGAAAAAGGGGAGTTCTTTGGAGCATTCTCAACTTATAATTCTTATCCTGATCGATTTTCGTTGTAGAATTCGGAACTGAAACATAACGCGAAGAAGCCGCCAGAGCTTTACTTAGTGTCAAGGGAGTAGGACAACACTTTATCAAAGACTCTTGCATGACTCGAGCTGCTCACTTTCTCTGTTAATTCGATTAATAATTATTCAACATATTAATAAAAGCACTACATCACACTTTTCTATTTTCTTTAAAGTTATTCATTTTTTATGAATGTAATACGTTTTATTGATATACTAAATAATTAAAAACTCAGCTCCCTCATAATTTCTGATAATATCCTGCGTCGCCAACACCTTTCACTACCAAGTTGACGGTTGGGTTTTCTAGAAAGGTGACACGTGTCATTCTCTTGTGCAAGAAAAGGAGATGGACCCCGAAAAAAGGAGCCTCCACTGAGAAGATGTTAGGTGCTACGGGTGTACAAAGTCAGAGTTGTTAAATAGCGATACCCATAATTAAATTTAGTGACTTTGATTTTTTAAATGAAATTTAAAAATAATGAAAAAATAATATAAAGATTAGGTGAAAATTTTTCTAGCATAAAAAGAAATGATTCTTTTAAAAGTAGCACTGATTTATATTAATTTTATAATTTAGCACTATTATTTAAATCTTTTTACTAAACTTTTTTATAATATCATTTTTACCCTTTCCATTAGTCTTCACTCTCATCTGAAACCTAATTCTCTCTCTTTGCTACTGATGTCGTTCCCATCCCTGCCCACTAGTGCTTCCGCTCTTCCTGTCACCTTCGGTCGTTCCCTCCACCAATCCCGTCATTCAGGAAGGCCTGTCTGCACTCCTGTTGTCGTTCTCATCACCGATCCTGTCGCTCCTTCCCTTCACCGATTCCATCACTCCCGTTGCCTCCTGCCGCTCTCGTCGCCTAAGAAGAAAGCTTGGAGTTACTTTAAAAAAAAGGGGAAGGAGAAAGCTTCCAACAGAAGGGAGAGAGAGCGCTAGGGAGATGGCTGAAAATGGAATATGGGCAAAGAGCACGGCAAAAGGAGAGAGAGGGCGCTCAGGAGAAGGAGAAAGTTTTTGGTGCATCAGTAGTCCCACGTGGTACAATCTCCTAATGGAACACTGTCATGCGTACGCATAGGCCGTGCCACTCGTACTCCACGTCACCAAAAGCAACACATGTCTGTGTTTTGTTGGGTAGCAGTACCACGTGGGCGGTGACACATAGTACCACGGCTGCACCAAAGACTTTCTCCAAGAGAAGGTGCTGGAAATCGTGAAGGGAGAGAAGCGAGAAGAGAGGAGAGAGAGAGAGAGAGAGGTTCAAGGACAAATGTGAGATTTTACTAAATTTAATGTTATTTTTTAAATTATATACAAACTGGTACTATTTTTATAAAGTAATTGAGGAAGTGTTCTACTTTTGCCTATTAATACTACAAAGAATACTAAAATTTGTCCCGTTGTGACCAAGTCACTGTATCATTTAAAATACCTTCTCCCCGGGGATGCCCTGATGGCGGGCCCGGGTGATCCTCCTCGAGAAGAAGCTGACGTCACCAAACGACGTCATCCTCATGGAGCACTTACGTCCCCTTCAGCAAGTAGGGAACTAAATGACTTCTAAATAATTTGTTTGAGAAGTGAGAGTTTTCAGTAGAGAGGCTAAATTATGAAAATAATGTTAATGTAATATATTTGTAAAATTAAAATTTGATATCTAATTAATAATTATACAGTTATAATTATTAAATATTAAAAATTTAATTTTTTTTTTAATAAATGATGAATCATAATTGAAAAAATATTAAAATTTCTAATAAAATAGTAAATTATAATTGGATAAATATATAAATAATGAATCTTAATTGGACGTATCTATCATATTAGTATTACTTATTTAATATGACTGCTTTATTAAAGATTCTTTTATTTGAGAGAATATCTATTGACTTGACTTTCATTTTTAAATTTCTTATGTAATTCCATCTTATCACTTGACACGATAAAATAAAAATCAGATTATAATAAACAAAACAATTAGTTACCGAAATTATTACTAATTAAAATAATTTAACTAGCTCACTTTCATTATAATATTACGAGGTACGGTAATTTAGGGATTTTCTTCGAATAAAGAGTTTTTATATTTTGATTTTACTGGTGATGCTTTCCAAATTCCTTTACTCACTCCTTTCTAAAGGTATTCTTGAGCATAATAATATATTAAGTCTTTAAAATAATCGAATCATATGTAACTAAATTTTACACTTGGTGGACTAATTAATGCAAAAATAAATGTAATTTAGTTAATAAAATGCACTTGATTCAATTCGGTTCAAAATCAAATAAACCAAACCGCTACCAAATCGTGAATTGCAAATTTTAGCTAAAAATTATTTTTATTTTTATTTAATTATCTATTTAAAAAATTGGCTCAGTTCGATAAACCATTATTTATATTTTTATAAACATTTTTATTCGGAAATTATTACTTTTACCCACTTTTAAAAATTAAAGAAGAAGACAAGAAGAAGAATTGTTAGGGAGCAGGAAAGGTTGTCGGGGCCTGGCCGGTGACTGATTGCTCGGCTTGTTTGGACGTGGCTTGGGGGAAGTAATTTGGAAGAATCGTTCCATTTCTTAATTAATAAAATATTTAGGAGATTTTTTTATAATTATATTTGAGAGATATTTGAAAATATATCTTATCGCTCCGCGAGCCTATTTTCTTATTCCTGCTATTTAGGAAATTCTGGAAAGATAGTCAAATTTGTGATAAAAATACCCTTCGGTGACAAAACGCAAAATACAATCTTAAGATTAGATAAAAAAAAAAGAACAAAACTATTAAATTAATTCCTGTCCATTTATTTTTTAAAAAAGGTCCGAAATATCTAGGGGCATTATTGTCTTTTTAGTTAAATAACCCAATAATTAATTTTATACTACTAATTTCCAAAACAGTAAAAGGAAAAACAGGGGGTAAAAGTGAAGCGGAGCCCTTGAAAATCAGAGCAAATATTCAGTGTAAATATATAAGTAGTTCATTATATAAATTTTAATACATGTAAAATTATTTCTTAAAAATTGTAAAAAATTTTCGAGTGCAAAGATTTAATAAAAATTTATATAACGAATTTATTATATATTACGCGTAAAATGTTGACTCTCGAAATCAGAAGAGTCCGCATCATTCCCACTCCACCAACAGATGACGCCATCACGCCATCACGCCCATCACGCCATCACGCCATCACCCATGAGGAAACCGCCACACCCCCTCTTTCTCTCCTCCCTATATATAGGCAGATTTCTTCCGACGCGTTCCGGAGTGAATCGAGGGGGTCAATTGTCAAATTTCCCTGCAATTTCACGCTTGCACGCACAAATTGAGAGGACTTCGGCTTCCCTAATTCAATGGCAGACGCCGTACGGAAGCGGGCTGAGACGGCGACGCGAGACCGGGAGGAGGTGGACGAGGAGCAGGTGGAGCAGTTCTTCGCGATCGTCCGGCGGCTCAGAGACGCGCAGGCGGCCGCCGGTCGGATCAGAGCGAGGCCCGACCTGGAGGAGGAGGAAGGACTAGGACTGGGGAAGAAGAGGAGGAGGTCGGGGAAGACGGGCGGCGGTGGCAGCTGGTTCCCGAAGTTCGAGCGGGAGGATTTTGAAACGGAGGTCGAGTTATCTGGCCGGAGCCTCGGTGGTTCGAGGATTCCGGCTACGATAGGCAATGGCAGAGCAGATCAGGAGGAGAAGAAGAAGAAGAAGATGAAGAAGGTTGAAGATGAAGAAGAAGATAAGTGTACACTGAAACTCTTAGATGATCACTTAGACTTAAAACTCGCCCTTTGATGTGGGGATTTGGTGTAATCATATAGAACTCTATATAACATCGTTAGGTTTCGGCTCGATTCTCACCTTTTAATATTTTTCGTATTTTTTAACCTTACTATCGATTATATGAGAAAATAAAATAAGAAAATGAAAGATAAAGAAAATATGAAAATTCATGTAAATTTTGATTTCAAATTGCAACACCAATTTTAAATACATTTTACACGAGTAAATTTAATTTTTCGAATTTCTTGCAATCACGGAGTCGAGTGACCAGAGCCGGAGTTTATGGATTCCGTGACCGAATACATCAAGGTTCTTTTGGTAGTTAATTTATGGCGACGGTTGAGGCACAGACGTGGAATCTAGGCATTTCGCTCGCGGCCAGCGACCACGGGAAATATGGGGCGAGGACAGGTACGGAGATGCCAGGTGAAGACTAAGAGAAAAAGTCTTCCAAGAACCAAGAGGGGTTGGGCCGAGTGGTAAGCAGCTCGGTGCCGCTTAAGGAGGTCTCGAGTTCGAGACCTCACGTACGCAGACACCCCCTTGGGAGTCTCACCCGCCATTGCCAGGCGTGCGACCCGGGGCGACCAACGGATTAGTCAAGTATGGTTGGCTGAAAGATGCCATCTCACCGCTGGTGGGACCTGCTTGGATACCGTGGCTGGCGACCAAAAAAAAAAAAAAAAAAAAAGAAAAAGTCTTCCAAGACTTAACTGTAGTACATGTAGGATGTTATAAATTATTAATATTAAATTATTTATAAATTTTTACTCAAATTTTATAAAAAAAATTTAAAATAATTAAATTATTCATTTATAAAATTATATAAGTATTATTATATGATATATCACTGTATGATATATCAAAATAATTTCTAAAGGGACTTCTTGAACGCTGAGCAATAGTTTCAAGAAGCTACAGATTTCTCAATTAATCTTTAAGATTAACTCAAGTGAATAGGACGTGCGTATAATTCGTATAAAAATTCATAAGATTAGAGGCTTGTTTTCTCTCTTAAGCCCGTGACTTACTGTATCAAGCTCTCTTCTTGGATGCACGGATTTTACTTATTAATAAAATTGTTAAAAAAGTTGAGATAAAAGATGAAAATGTGAAAAGATAAGAAGATAAAATTAAATGATTTTGTCTATGGTGAAGAGGGAAAGAAAAGGAATAGGGAGAAAATGAACTTGTACTAGAAGGGGAGGAAGAAGATGAGGTGGGAGTGGTTGAAAAAAAATAGTAATAAGGTGTAATTTTATAATATATAAATTTATCATCAAGCACTTATTTTACTTACACATCAGATCTCAGTTGGTAACATTAGTATTTTTGCACTTATGTCATTGAGAAATTGTGAATTCACTCGTATGCCTCTCGATTGTGTTATTGAGCTCTGATTGTTGAACAAAGTTCTTTTATTTTTTTTCTGTCTGAACCACTGGTATCCAGAAATCCAATGAGTCATGACCAATCCAGTTCGAGCTAGAAAGGCTCAGTAGGGGGCAAATCTCTTCCAATGTAAATTTTCTTCACTCGTAAAACTCAAACTCGAACTCGAACTCGAACTCGAACTCAAAATCTTGCTTGAGGGGAAGAGACGTCATATCACCTCTACAAATTCACTATGATAAGATGGTTTATTTTTGCCAGTAATTCAAGTTGATCCTCCCCGAATCCAGAAACACACTTTGCAAAGTCATGGATCCAACTTTGCAAGTAAGTTCGTGTGCAGACGCGTCTGTGCGAGTGATCTTAGAGCTACCCGCTTCAAGAACGAACTGAACCTACGGCATCACCAACTGTTCACCAAGCATGTACGCATGCTCGGATTCAATATCCATAGCTAGATTATTGTTGTGATGTGCCCTTTTCATTGGAGGATCTTCCAATTGTGTTGGTTAAATTACCTTCCCCGCTTTGCCCCCTTGCATATGTCCTTTCTACGTGTGGAATAAAGTTGATTGAATTGAATTGGTATTGGCGGGGGTAGGTGGGATGATAAAGAAGCGTTATCATCACTGCACCACAAGTGGAGTTTGATGCTTCAAAGAAAAGGCAAACTAAGAAAGAATAAACGGTCCATGTTGGAGAAACGTGGTTTCATAGAGGGGTTGGGCCGAGTGGTAAGCAGCTCGGTGCCGCTTAAGGAGGTCTCAGGTTCGAGACCTCACGTACGCAGACACCCCCCTTGGGAGCCTCACCCGCCATTGCCAGGCGTGCGACCCGGGGCGACCAACGGATTAGTCAAGTATGGTTGGCTGAAAGATGCCATCTCACCGCTGGTGGGGCCTGCTTGGATACCGTGGCTGGCGACCAAAAAAAAAAAAAAAAAAATTCTGTCTTTCACCCTATAACCTAGAAGAAAGTCTTGTGTGTAACGAATATACCATGTGGTTGTACTTATGTGGTGTTACGAGCTAAAGTAATCAAATCAAGTCATTTTTAATATTACTTTTTTCTCTTTTAAAAAATTCTAAAAATAATTGAATCGTATTGGCTTTTGATATCACGTCAGTACTGTCACGCGGTGTACCCATCACATACAAGTCTCTCTCATAATCTAAAAGTCCTGGGTCCGATCTCATATATGAGACTTCTCCTATCCTTTTTGTCCCATTTTTTTCTTCTATTTCTTCTAGATTTATGTGTATCCTTTACGTACAGTAGAAACATATCCTCAGAAAAATTTCTCCCCACTTCTTCTTCTGCTTGTTGTAATATTAGCTAGGATTGCAGGCCACTATGTTCATTATATGCAACCATGTCTAAATGATAAATTGATATTTTATAAGTAGTTCATGATATCGTAAGTTAAAATCGTATTTAAATACCATATCCTCTGTTCATAAAATCGAATATGTGTTTGCATATAAACTTACTTGAATTTATAGATTTGTAGATGCCTCATCATAAATTAAACTCTTTATTAAAACAAATTAATCCATCTGCCTTTTGTTAGTGTGCCTGCAGCAGTTGGCACATAGAAATCAAATAAATCCATACTAATTTATGTTTTTATCTGTATGTTTAAGGTTAAAACTCTCTTAAATATGGATTTTTTCATTTAAATATCCAATCGGAAATTTTGCTTGCAGGAAAGAGAGGAGAGAGCCCTGTGTGTAACGGCTATACCACGTGACAGTACTGACGTGATGTCACAATCTAATAATATTTAATTAATTTTAAAAATTTTAATAAAACCTGAAAAAGAAAAAAAATCTAAAAGTGGCTCGATTTGATTGACTCGTACTAATACGTTAGCACTGTTACGTAGTATATTCGTTATATAAAATACTTTTGGAAGGAGAAATTTGAAAATCACCCTAATCAACCCACGTAAGCAATTAATCAATTGCCTTAGCTGATTTAGTAATTTTACCTGCTCTTCGATGTGTTTCCATATATAACAGTAGAAAACGAAGAATCCTATACCGATTAACGTGATAAAATCACCAAATAATTTTCTCTTGGCTTTGGATTGGACGGTGTCGGTCGATTTTCCGATACTTAAATCAGAGAGTGATAGCGTGTACATGAATAGAGAGAGTCGGTGTGAATGGGAAAGGGTTAGATGCCTGATGTCAGCACTTATTCGAGGTATGAGTACAATCGCATGCTATCATTTAATGACCTTACCTGAGGTGGGAGGACACTTCGCCAACGTGATGTGATTTGCTGAGATTCGGTGGACCTAACGCGAGACGTCGGAGAGATCGACTGAAGGGGTCGTCCGGTCTGGTCTTGGCAGAGGCGTGGAGGTCAGACCGACTGTCGAGCTGGCCAGACGAGGCAGTCGAGTCAGATGTTCTCAAGTCACGTCCAAGTAGAACATAAATCTGTGTGCGCCCCTACTCAACGCGTGCGACGGAACATAACACTCTTTCCGGGGCATCCTTGATTCGTTAACGAACGAAAACTTTGAGTCATTCGACAAATTTAAATGATGCGATCTGTCTAGAAAGGGATGTGGACATGAGCCGAGAGCCTCTAGGCATTACAGAAGAAATTCAAGTTAGTCCGAGGAGTGGAGAACTTGGACGACAGGATGCTGGCAGCGTAGAATGCGTTGGCCGCCTCGGTGTGGTGAATGCCGTCCCAGCTCACGTACTGTCGCCCCGGGTCGCAGGCAACGATGCTGCTGTTGCCGCACCTCGTGTTCGGGTCGTAGTTGTACGGCGGCCCGCCGTGGCCGCAGCACACCATCAGCGGATTCTCAAATCCTTCATTTTCGAAAAACCAATCATTGTCAGTGCCCATGAAGGCCTCTTTCCGATCATAAGCATCAGATTTCGAGCTCTCTATTCTCCTAGCCCAATACCGGGTTCTCGGGCCCCTAGCTCTGAGACCCGATACTCGATTCATTATACCTAAGGGTGTTCAAAAAAACTAAATCATCGAACCGAACAAAAAATAACTGAATATGTCAACCGGGGTGCTCTTCCGGTGCAGGTTTTTTATCGAGAAAAGGTTTGATTAATTACTTGACGTGGTTTGTTTAATTAATTATAATCAACCGAACATAACTGTTTTTTAATTAATAATAAAATAAAACAAAATTCTATAACTAAAATATATCAGGACTTTGGTCTTTATCGGTTCGGTTTGGTTAATTTCAATCAAATTGAACCAATTATAACTTGTCGATTAAATCTTGTTTATGTTTGTAAAAGCCTGTTAACCGAACAGTAAAAACCTGTTTTATGTGATTCGGTTACTTTGCAATAAAATAGATACTGTTCAGACTTGATATTTCAAACCGAATCGAACCGTATACGCGGTTTGGTTCTGTTCGAAATGGTTTTTGAACCGAAATGCAGCGTGAACACCCCTAATTGTACAGTGAACATGATGCGCGTATATGTAACAAGTGGCAGAGAGGTCGTACCGTATTTGGCAGAATTGGATGCGAGTTCGTATTTTATGGAGTACACGTCGACGTAGACGATTGTGGCATCTTCCATTTTGCATCGGAGCTTCTCGCACAGGGCCCTGAGCTGCCGATTGAACTCCTTGGCAGCGTTGTTGAGGGGAACCAGGCAGCCGACCGGATCGTAGTCGGCGGTTGCGGCCGTCGTGGTCGCGAGCTTCTGAGGCAAACACCCCAGAGGTCCAGTGTTGTGGATCCAGAAGTTCTTCCCACCAGTCTTGTATATGTCCTGTAAATAATTCACAAATTAATAATATATAGAAGGGATTGAATTTAATAAATTCACAACACCATCTTGGATTTTATTTGACTAATGTGATCCAATAGCATATTGAATGATTAATTATCTGTGCCACTCGATAAGTTAGTTCGATTGAGTGAACTGAATCAAATTTAAAAATGAGTTTTAACGATATCTCACAAAAAATAATTTTTAATCTTATCACGGATAAAATTAGAAATTAATAAAATCTCGTATATTAATGTGTAATTTTTGAGGTTATGGTACTGAATCACACTGTATATACGAACCCTCTGTTAGTCGATCACTCACCCTACTACTCAAACTAAGATAAGGCGAGACACGTACCTGTAATATGTTGTACACTGAGTACAAACCTAAAAGAATCAAACCCGAAACCCTATGTCACGACTGTTACTGCGGATTCAGATATGTTTCCATACATATTTATACATTTTCTTCATAACTTCAAGGCGTGTGAACTTAGAAGTCTTTAGTTTCAATGCCTACACTCCAAACCCCGTATTTGATAAGCGAGCAGGAAATAAGAGACAGTGCGAATTAGGTCTTACCCGTATGGCTGACTCGATCACTGCGATGGAAGTTGAGATGTTCTTAATGACTTGTTCATAAGAGAGGTCTATGAATTCGGTGAAAAGATCATTCTGCCCGATGTCTATGATGTACAAGGCATTCTTGAACTGCTCTTCATTGACTAGATTCGAATACCCTGCAAATGTGATATCACCAAATGGCTTACACTATGAGGAGAACAGGTTTTGTCACTTATAGCTCTGTAGGCATGTAAAACCTTTGGAGATCAGGAGAAGGGAACGCTCTCGAAATCGAAGGAACTGAAGGACCTGAACGTCGAGGCTGAATGGGTTGAACTTCCGCAGAGCGGTCGCCCCCGCCACGGCGAAGTTGGCACCGCTGGTGAAGTTCGATCCGAGTGACTCCAAGTAAGGGCTCAAGTAGCTCATGTTCAAGCTTTCGCCTGTATGACGGGTACAGAACCATGGAGAGGGGTGTGCAAGCATAAGCGTGAAAGTTTCGGGGACTGAAATTCAATTTCTTTTTATAAATAAAAGCGTAAGGGAGGCAAGGAAGAACTCACAGAAGAAATCAATGATCAACCGTCCGTCGGAGATCCTGCCGTTCTGGTCATGGAAGAAAGCCCGCCCGAACGGCGGCTTGAAGATCACGCCGGACTCGGCCGAGAAACCTCCGGTGTCCGAGTTCGAGTCCCCGAAGTTGAAGACCACGGGTTTTTTCTCGCACCGGGCACGTGCACCGGGGAGGAGTATACACGAGCACAGAATCAAACCGAACGGAAATGAAATTCGGAAAGATCGAGATGCCGTACCATTGCCCCTTTCTCGTCGTTCATCCGCCATATCTCTCGATAACACTTCCAGCCATTGGCTTTTCCTGGGGACGTCCATGGAGCTTCAAACTTGTATTAGAAATCACGGAGAGTTGAGGAGCAAATAGTGATATACACACACACACATAAGTGGACTTTGGGATCAGATCCAGTGATGGATCCAGGCTTGCTCGGGCGATCGTCTTCCTGGACTCCGAGAAATCCTTTGATGCCACACATATTTTATTTGATTTTATCTATATTCTATTAAATTATCATATCTTGTCCCTTGAATTCTTTGTATTTTTTCTGTGAAATTTCATCCCATTTGAATGGATTTTCTAGATCCGTGCCGGTCGGATTGGCTTGCGATTTCAATAACCCTTGCTTCTCTGTCGTTTTTCCAGGAATATAAATAATTAATTCCCACTTGAAATTTATCAATCTGCCATCAAAGACTAAATATTAGCCCTCAATAAATAACGAATTTATTATGTAAATTATCGTTTAAATCTTAATATATGTAAAGTAGATCTTTGAGTATCGTAAAAATTACTATAAAAACTTTACACATGTGAGAGATTTACACGATAAACAAGTTTCGTATTATTGGCGGAATATTTACGTGCAAGAGTAACTAAAAAGAGAAACAAGGGCATCCAACCTGCTCGGTTATTTTAAGGTCCTCAATACAACTCGGATCTCGAGATCTCAATTATCCAGACAGATTTATGCGCAGGTTGAGTCCACTTCATCAGTAAATTTAACAATTAAATATTTAATACGTTACAAATTATCTTTTTTTAATCTATTATTAATATTCATTTGTTGAATATGATTTGAAACTTTTACGGACATACCAAACATTTGTTAACTAAGTTCGCTATGTCATCTACGAGTTCGTCACCCCCAAGAATTTCTCTAAGTATCCACTAAATTTCAACGTCGTTTCCGTAAATGTGGCCCGGTATCAAAGATTCAATGTACCTAACCAGTTCAGATTCGAGTTAGATAGGTCCACCGAGGGAGTAAAGCTATCCTGACACGGATGGGTGCAAGGGAAATTCAACTTTTGTTAAACGCTAATGGAAATAAATGGAAATTCGCGCAGACATTCAACTTAAGCGGTCACTCGAGGAGCTCTTGGCTGGTGCGCACGTACCTCGCGCAGAAATGAGAAGGGTTAAGTCCAAAGTAACATGAATTATTTCCGATAAACTGGCAAACCCAAACCATTACCAATTAATGGGTGCTCCGGTCCCGAAATATCCTCAGAGATAAATATCGAGGTTGGAGAAGTCCACAGAGGGTCGTCGTGTTGCGTCGGAGTCAATATACCAGTCGAGATCACAAATATTGGAAGTTGTTCCACGTGCCAAGTGTGGCAGTGAAATACGGAGATTCGAAGGCAAGTCCGGACAAGAGATTGCAATATGGCCAACTTGTTCACAGAGTTGGCAAATCGGTGATTCTGGCCCAACACCTGCGCAGGAAGGAGGCTGGGCTTTGTCTGGCCCAAGTCCGCTGGGCCTCTCTGTATAAGATGGCCCATTTTGTCCAATTTGGGCCGGAAAGTTGGGCCCAATATGAAATGAACTTTCGGCCCAATTAGATAGTGCTGGGCCCGTGGAGTAACCTAGCCCAGTCTGATAGGGATCGTCGTCTTCTTCCTGTCCTTCACCGTAGCATCGTGCTGCGGACGAATTAGGCTTCCGAAACCCTCGGCCCCTGCTCCTCCTCCCTCTGGAGCGGCCGCCGCGTCCTCGACGCCGTTGCCTGCTAAAGCCATGAGCCGCGACAGGATCCGTCGCGTGCATAGAGAAGGTCGGTAATTCAAATTGTGCGCGCGAAGACTCCTCGAATTCCAAGAAATCATCGTCCCGGGCGAAAGCTCGTGAGTTGAACAGAGTGGCCAGTCTCGCCCAGGCTTCCCGAGCCGAGGACGCCCCGATGAGATTCCACCCGACGTCCTCAGTAACTCCGAATAGGATAGCCGTTAAGGCGAACTGGTCACGGATTATCCAGTCGTGGAATTCTGGATTCGGTATCCCGGTGGCTTCGCCGCCGTCTCTGGCCGGGACGGTCTCGGGAGGAGCCGGGACCGAGCCATCTGCGTACCCGAACAGTTGATATGCTCGCAGGAGGGGCACCATGATAGTCCTCCACAGAATGTAATTGTTGCCGTCGAGCTTCAGAGGGATTTCGGGTATGGCGTCTGGCAATGGAATGGTGGTTGAAGAGGATGAGGATTTGTCAATGGAGGCCATTGACCCCCAAAAAAAAGAAAAGAAAAGAAAAGAAAAAGGGACAGCTTTGGATGACAAGAGACGATGAACCGAGGAATCGTGGCTCTGACACCAGAGAAGATTCCGCGCATTAGCCCTGTGTGGGGTCTGATTATATAACAGTTCTTGCAGAATTTTTGTGCATGGTAATGTAATTAATTTGTGCACAAAATGAGGAAAGGAGATCCCACTAAAAGGAAATTTAAGGAAAATAATTTGCAGCAAAATCAATTCCAGATTCTTTCAGTTATGTTGTTCCTGATGATTCTCGCCCTGCCCGATACACGAGAAACTCTTGCACCTAACGAGTAGAAATTGAGAAAATTCAGGTAATTCTAGGACTTTTATTGTTTTTACATTTTTTTTAAAAACTATAAAATAGTTAAATTTTATTAATTTATAATATGATATCAGTATTATCACGTAATCTATGGATGGCACCGGACATTTGAAGGTGTAGACTGAGGTAGGAGGCCGAGTTTGCTGCTGCTGAGAATCTGTTACAGTGCTTGAAAATTTTGCATCCAACACATTGCATTGATAATGATCGAAAAATGCTGCGATTCCTCCGCGCAGGGACGGATTTAGAAACCTGGTTCAAGAAACGAGAATGGGTGGCTCGCAGCGTCCAAAATTTTTACCTCCAGACGACCCGATAGCACTTGGCACAGAAACGGTGTTATCGTGTTGAGCTCAATTTTGCTAGGCCTATACCATTCTGAGGAGAAGAACCATGGGAGCATCTATTCAGTGGATCGGTTCCAACCGGTTTTGAATGTAAATGCACTTTATTTCTTAGTGGGTCGATCGAGCCATAGTGTTGATCAGGATTAACTTCGAATTTTCGAGATAACGGAAAGTTTACACCGAAGAAAAATAATTTTTTTTGTTTATTGCTGGAAAATAAATGAATTAGTCCCATGGACGCGTCCTTATTCATGGAATCCCTGTGCGTTACCCTATGGCTACGAATGCAGAAATGCTCCTTTCAGCACTGTTACACATTGCAGAAGAAACTCAGATTAGCTCGCGGAGTCGAGAGATTAGAAGAGAGAATGCTGGTCGCAATGATTGAGTTTGCCGCCTCGGTGTAGTGGACGCCGTCCCAGCTCACGTAGCGCTGCCCCGGGTCGCAGGCTGTGGAGGCACTGTTGCCGCACGTCGCGTTTGGGTTGAAGTTGTACGGCGGCCCTCCGCTCCCGCAGCAGACCGTCAATGGATTCTCGAAACCTTCATTTTCAAATATCCGATTTGTTAGCGTGTATGAAGGCATTTGTCCAAGCCTGTCGGGCCACGAAACCCGAAAACCCGATATTTAGTGAAGTATGCATGCAAGTGTACGTAGCAAGTGGTGACCGGGCTGTACCGTATTTGCCAGAATTGGAGATGAGATCGTATTTGGCGGAGTACACGTCGACGTATACGATGGCGGCATCCTTCATGTCGGACCGGAGCTCATCGCACAGGGCCCTCAGCTGCCCACTGAACTCGTTGGCGGCGCTGTTGAGTGGCACGAGGCACCCGACCGGATCATAGTCGGATGTCGCGTTCTGCGGTTTTGTGGTCGCAAGCTTCTGCGGCAGACATCCCAGAGGCCCTGTGTTGTGTATCCAGAAATTCCTCCCGCCGCTTTTATAAATATCCTACAAATAATTTTTTTAAAGAAATTCACATAAGGTTGAATGATTTGGGATCTGCCCATCTCCTTTTTAAACGTGTCGTCGTGTTGTGCATGTCAACCCGATGTTAAACGTGTCATATCCATTTTTGACAATTTAAACGTTTCATGTTCATGTCAACTCGATATTAAACTGGCCGTGCTCATTTATTACCATTTTGACCCAGTAAAATAAACGTACGATATCTGAATTCAGAGTATTATAACACGAACCGTTCAAATACGACACGTTTAAACATATTATAGCGTGTTTGACAAGTCAACTTATGATAATGAGGACTCACCCATACAGCATATTTGATCTCCGCGATGAAATTCGGGATGTTCTTAACCACCTGGTCGTACGAGAGGTAAGTGAATGCCGCGGCAAGATCGTTCTGCCCGATGTCGATGGTGTACAAGGCGTTGTTGAACTCTTCCTCGGTGATCTGGTTCGTGTACCCTAAAAAGTATACAGTTAGCTCTTATAAGGTGGATATATTATTAGATCATGCTACACGTGGGCGGGTAATTTAAACCTTTCGAGATCAGGAGAAGAGAGCGGGCTCGGAACCGGAGGAACTGGAGGATCTGAACATCGAGGCTGAAGCCCTGGTATCTCGGAAGGGTGGCTGCACCTCCGATGGCGAAGTTGACGCCGTGAGTAAAGTTCGAGCCGAGGGACTCCAAGTAGGGGCTCAAGTAGCTCATGTTCAAGCTCTCACCTGTGCAATACAGATAAAATCCATATAAATTCTTATTAATACATTAATTGGTACTAGTTCTGAGCAAAGCGACTGAACGACTAGGTCTGAAAGCAGTGTAACGGTCGATTCTACCGTTGTAACTGTATTCTTATCTCGAGAAATTGAGAGCGAGGAAGACCGAGGCTAGAGGGTTGTTTGTAATTTTAGTGGTATAGACAAACTGAGATAGGACAAGTCTTGAGATTACCTACAACCATATGTTCTAAGGACTTAATTTTATCAATTGACAGCAGTCAATAGTGTTTATTATTATATAAGAATTAAATCTAAAAATATTGTAAATTATATACGATATTACCCATTTTAACAATCCATGTTTTATCTAATATATACTGTTTAATTATTTTCTAAAAAATCGGTTGAATCCAATTGAAACCTTAAACAGACCTGATCAAGGGTCAATTCGAAACTGGAACCAACCTGGAACCGAACGGGTCAAAATCGACCAGCAACTAGTTCAATCTAGAACAGGACTTGACTGGCCCGAAATCGTGGGTGGGTCGATTCCGAGTCGTTTTCTCCTTGGATAGAACCGTAACCTCTAGTCCCGATTCCAATCATCTTTTAAAAACTGACAAAGATTATCAATATTCAAATAATATTAATTTTTTATTTTGTGGAATTGGCCGGACCTGCCTCTAAACTCAGGAACTCATACTTTATTCAGTCCAACATCCGATCTAGCTTTAAAGACGGAGATTTCATTTCACTATGACTGAATGCATCATTTGAATAATATTTACTTTTTAGATTAAACAGTGTAGCAGATGGTGCCATGATCTTCACACTGTTCAAAGTTCAGCATATCTCGCCCGTGAATGTTGTAGAGAACAAAGGCTTCCAACAGGCCCATGTGGTCTATATAGTAAGGTACGATGACAATGGAACATCACAAGGCGTAATCGATTTGAGTATACGAACGAGAATCAAATCAAGAATTTCTATAATGCGTTGTGAGGTTTAGGTTGACGATCCGCTCTTGAATTCCCTACAAATCTTGCCTCCTCTTACTCAAAATTTGGGTCACCCTTGGAGTCCAATTAAAGGAAAGACAAATATTTCATTACGTATATGTAAGTTATCATCTTAGTCAGAACTCATCGAATTTCCGGATATCAGATAGTATATATCGAAAAAAAAAAAGGACTATCATCCTGGTCTATAACGAGTAACCTTAAATTTGGTCATGCCCACGCTGTCTCGAATGTAAGCCAAAGCCGAAGACATCATTCTAGCAATACGATTTGCAAAGAGAGGCAAAACATGGAAAGACTTACAGAGGAAATCGATCATCAGCCGTCCGTCAGAGATTCTGCTGTTCTGCTCATGAAAGGACACTCTCCCGAAAGGTGGCCCGAAGGTCACTCCGTGGCCAGCGGAGTACCCTCCCGTGTCGGAGTTCGAGTCCCCGAAGTTGAAGATCACAGGTTTTCTGTTGCATTGGGTGCGGGCACCGGGAAGAATGCACAGGCCCAACGCCACCAGCACTGCATACCGAAGAAAAATAAGCAAGGACATGGATGAAGTGTGATAGCACTTCTGTTCTCTAAGCCTCTCCATATCTCTCTCTTTTTTATCACACCTAACTAATTTTGCTTTGGTCATGAGGAAGTTCCATATATATATATATATATATATATATAGGAGTGTAAATGGAGAACGTCTTGTATGCTGACATGGTGATACCAACCAATAAAATCTATCTATTTTTAAGATTATTTTCAAAAAATGCTAAAAAAAAAAGATAACCCTAGAAATGGATAGCTTTGACCGGTCAGTATCACCATGCTAACACTATCATGTGACGAGACCCTTACACGCAAGACTTTCTTGTGTGAACGGGCCAATTTAATTGCCAAAATTGGGGGAGATGTGATGTATGAGTGGACAAAGAAAAGAACAATGTAGTGCAATTTGGATGGGGTGCAAATTGGAGGCATCTCGAATGCTGAGCAATTGCTCTTGTCATCCCACCGCTAACTTCTTCTTCAACTTTCTTTTCTCATGCTCAGAAATTTAATGGGTTCTACTCTATTTGTTTGAGGTTTGAACTTGATCGGTGTTTTTTCGGTGGTAAGAGGGATCCATGAGCCTAATATATTGATACAAAATAAAGATACATAAGTGACGCATAACTCTCACAATGAGGGTCGAACTCAGAATCTGTAGGTTGTGACTCGGAGACTCGTGCCAGTTCACTAAAACCACTTCCTCAGCTTCATCGGTTTTTCAAAAAGTAAAAATTTCCGTAATCATAAATTTTCTCTATTCGTAACATTCAAATTTAAAATATTATAAAAAGGAAAGATGTACCGAACTATCTTGATCGATTTCTTTGGTGACCGAGAAAAATGATATGCATTCTCCCCACTTGCTTTGAATGCTCTCTCGTGACACCAATGCGATAAGTTGCCGAGATTTATATGGATAGTTATAAAGGGAAAAATTCTTACGTGGTTTTATCTCGTCACGTGATCAGAGGATACATCAATCAAAATATGACAAATAAGTAAATTAGTTTTAATTACCTGAGCAGTTACTATAATTATTACTTATTAAAGTAACGTATTGGTTTTTCCTCACCACGTTCTAGTTCAATGCGACAAGTGAAGGTTTCGTGGTACGATTCTACGCCTAAGATCAGGACATCATGGGTTCAATTATCATAAACGGAATTTTTGTACTTATTTATTCCATATTTCTTTTATCTCCTTTTAAACTTAAGTGTTTCCTTTGTAAACTTGAAAAAGTAACATGTGAATATTAAGTTAAGCAAGCTTTACAAGAGCATGTAAAATTTATACCTGATTCTATAAGATTGGATTGTTTTCGCCTAAGAGTCTAAACTGTTAGGTGATGGTGTTTAATTTTCTTATAAATCTAAGTTATTTACCGTTTAACCCAATTCATGTGGGATTTAATCATCAACACATGTCCGTACGTGTGGCAATGAGACCTGCACTTCTCATGTATGCTTAAATGCCCACACACAACAACTAACCTCGAACCATATATTTTTCTTCCAATCTAAGGTGACACTAGGATTCCTATATATTTGTTGATTCTTGCAAGTGAGTTCTAAATATTTCAAAGTGTTAAATTAAGTCTTATCTGTTGTCCGCGTTACAATATCGAGTCCTTTCCGTCACTTGCTGTTACTTTAAACTGGTGTGTGTCAGTAACATGTCAATGCCAATCAGCGCCAGGTCAACTTAAACTAACGGTAAATGACAGAAATGACTTGATATCGTAACGCAAACAACATATAGTACTTGATTTAATACTTTTAAACACATAAGACTCACTTGTAAGAATCGACAAACATATAGGGCTCACTTGTAAGAATCGATAAATATATAGGACTTTTGATATCTTTATCTCATATATTAAATGTACTCATACGATATTTTATAAGAAGAGAATTTGTAGGCTACGTGCAGAAGGCTCACCTACTACGTATTTCTGGCATATAGCAGTTTAAATATCTTTCTCTAAATTTAAGTAAATCTTTTTCTTTTTGATAGGATTAAGGTTCGGAAACGACCATTCCATTCACTTTAGGTCACACAATATATGTTGTTAATTAGCTCGTTCCACCGTATCCTCACCGAGCCTCGGAGAATTGTTTATATAGAGAGAGAGCGAGCGAATACAGAAGAAATTTTAGAATAACTCACTGACGCGAGGATCTAATGTTGGAGACGCATGATCGCGTTTTTTGTTTATCGTTGGATTCATATTCCAATGATTATACGCAAGAAAAATTGCGATGCGTAAGTGGCCATGAAACATTTAATGGAATCACCTACCACGCCTTTCCAGTGCCGCACTAGGGAAGCTCGTGAACTCTGAGCGAAGTCAAATTCATGTTTAACAAAAGAACGGTGCAATCGGAAAATGAGGTTCGGTGCAATAATATCATCATTGATATGGAATCATCAGATTTGTGAATCTATGTTTGATTATCACGAGAGGGACTCCAACGCACTTTTTTTCATAACAAAAAGTTTAATCTCCCGGAGTTTATGAACACTTTACAATCCCATGGATCCAGGTAAGTCTGCGTGCAATGCATATGTGGGTTTCCTTACGAAGGGATCCACTCTTAAGGTGAAAATCGAACATTCAACCTAGCAGAATCTTTAACAAAACAGACACGCACCATATCCACTTGAGCTGACCCGAGGGTTGACTCTTTTATAGACTTTTATTCACATCTTTCCCATATTCCTTTTAGATTTTGTGGTTATCCATTATGATCGAAAAAATATTAACGGATTTTTTTATCTATGCTACAGTAATGTTATATTTGGTACGGGGTAATAGAATGAAGTGAAGCTAGGAATGAGATTAATAGAACAAAATGATACAGCATGGAAAGGGGTGTCGGTAGATTTTATGGTCAACATGAAAATACGATGAAATGAAGTGGGAAAAGATATAGCAAAATGGGCATCACTTAATTTCTTCGAGAAAATGCTCATTCTGCAGACCTAACCGTGGAAAAAATCTTAGATAGTCTTACCTTACAGTAAGGTGTTCAGGAAGAACTAATTAAATTGCTATGATTAAGAGTAATCAAGGCAACTGTTGGGATGAGTAATACCGGTTTACTCGTCTGTCACAATCTGATCGGTATTTTCTCATCGTACGTGATGAGATAGGATTATCTAAAAATATCTCGTGACATACAAGATATTTGCCGTTTATATGTTTTTCGCCGTTTTCCATATTATTGTGAAAAATTTTACATGGTTGGTGGGTGGTGTCTTGAATTTGCAAAATGGTTTTAAATTCGATTTTATCTTTCTTATTTTTTAAAATTTGATTATTTATTTATTGAGAATGTCTTTTTCTTTTTTCTTTTTTTTCTGTGTACAAAGACAGTACAGAGAATTAAAAAGAGTAGAAGGGAGAAGAGATAAAAGAGGCATAAAAAGTTCCACGGGTGATATCAAACTCAGGACCTCTAGGTCACAGGACGTGAATAATACTAATTGTACTAAGTCCTCTTTCTTAGAATGTATTATTATTATTTATTGTATCTGAGGATACTACAGTAAAGATTAAATAAGGTTTTATATACAGGGTAAAGAACACGGAGGATCTAGAAAATTCTTTCAAGAGGGCGAAACTCAATGGAAAGGGTAAGAGAACGAGTTATGGCTCGGGATAAGATGATTTAGGAATAAATAGATAAATTCAAGTAAAATTAATATAATATTTTATAGAATTTCTCCAATTTTAGGTGATGATCATCCTCTGCGCGCCCCTTAATCTATCCCTTCCCTCGTTAAGAGCACCGAGGTGGAGAGTGATTCTGGATTTCTCTTTTATGTTAAGTTATGTGTCACTATCTTGTACTTTCTTCGATTTTCATTGTGACTTAATAACGAAGACATCGTGAAATTTCCTTTGATGATAGAAACGACAGTCCGCTGATGTTCCGTACCATGTCAAACGCGTGCACGCATTTCCTTCTCTCTTCTGCTTCCACCCCAATTGCCCGCGCGATTTTATTCTCAATAAATCAGTACCAGAGCCCAAGAGTTGTATGCACCATCTTGCCTTAACCATGATACTGAAATTGGTCTGGTTGTAATAAGAAAGTTCTGTACATGGCCGTAAGAATTAATCAGACGAAAATCAGATATCATAAAAAAAAGGTAAGATTCAATATGTTTATTGAAGCACGACTAATTCAGATTCATACTGACTCTTAACATATTTTGAATTCTTAAATGAACAAAATACTAATATTTCTCGTGACAAGAGACATGTCTGCAAGAAATCCGATAGATCCGCCTGCAAGAATCGAGAAAAAGAATTCCCAATAAATCCAA
The DNA here is from genome assembly GCA_037672795.1 of Lagerstroemia speciosa. Taxonomy (NCBI): domain Eukaryota; kingdom Viridiplantae; phylum Streptophyta; class Magnoliopsida; order Myrtales; family Lythraceae; genus Lagerstroemia; species Lagerstroemia speciosa. Next base: position 2,158,035 of record CM075306.1, read on the forward strand.
AAGTGGCAATCGGAATTCATTCACGTTCACGTGCCATCCCGGGCATCATTTGCTCACGAGAGGACATACTGTACTTATTCCCAACATTTTTTTCCTCGAATTCAATTGGTATAGTCATGTACCTTGTCATATGTCCATCGTGCCATATCAATCGATACCGAGCCCAAAATACGAAAAATCGATAAAAAATCTGAGAATGAGCTGCAAACGTGATCGATCGAGACAAGCTGGAGCTACGCTATAGTTTTCTTTCTCGATTAGGAGAAAAGCCCGTGAATCGAAAAGGCAGAGGAAGACGAAATGAAAGGGTACGACAAATCAGTGAATTGAATGCAGAATCTACTGAGGACTGCAACGAAATCTCATTTCTCGTTGCTACCATATTTTGATTTCTCCGAATCACAAAAATTAAGCCCAAGAAGATTTATGGGCTTTTAGGGGATGGTGGGCTGAAGGCCTAGGCCCATATCCGAATATTGGGCCTGGACAGGCCCGGCCCATTTCAGGTATTCGAGCCCATACTTGAATTTATAAGCCAATGCGATTCATCTTCACGTGTTTAAACGTAGTTCCGAAGCACCGCACACGTCTCCGGTTTAATTTTTCGTTCTGTACTGGCTCGCAATGCAAAGCTCGATGGACTCTGACTCAACCGTGTTCGAGTCAAGCCGATCCACTAAGAGGTAAAACTCTCTAAATCATGAATTTCTCCATTCACAATAGTAGAAACTGATATCTTATTTAAGGGAAAGAGCAACATAGTTATCTCCGTCAATTCCTTATCAGATCATATAGGACATCGATAAACCTAGGAATGGTGAAAAAAAAGGAGCAATAAGAGGGTTAATGAAAATTTCAATGGTACAAACTAATACGAGTGGGTCCAAATAGTTCAGCACTTGATCTTCTTTAAGTAAGGATATCTGATTTAAATCTTATGAATGAAAAAAACTCATGCCGGAAGTATTTTACCCTTAACGAACCAATCCGGCCCTAACTGTATTAGTCAAAGGCCCATCATAAGAATTAAATTCAAGATCTCTTAATTCTAAATAAATAACGGTACCACAATATCAAATCTGTATACTTGTAATTTTTTTCCTTTTAGGTAAAACCTGCCATTTATTTAGTACACACTGAATTTTCAAAAAAAAAAAAAAAACTTAGTACACTTCGAAAGAGAAACAATAAACCAGAGCTACATCTGCTACTGGTGTACAAATTAGCCAATTCCTATGAACAGCAACATTCCCACCACGAAAATCGAAAACCTCCATCAACAATCCTCGAGGTTGTGTTTGGTCTTCTAGATATAAGTGGAAGAAGCGGGATTTCATAAACCCTAATTCGCATTCCACTTTCCCTTAGAATCCCACCAGAGATCATCCTGAAAACATAATCGAAGATGCTATTACAATTCACCCAAATAAAAATCACATTTAGGTAATTTTCAAGAGGGTAATCTAACTGATTGAAGATTGCGTGGTCCACAGCCGCCATTTCCATTTGACAGGGCAAAGCAATCCATGGGATGGGATTTCTTATGCATGAATCAATAACTAATGATTTGATCAGAATTATAACAAATAAGGTGACCCGATCATTTCAAGCAAACAACTATGATCGATCTGTCACTGCAGTCATATATGTACCTGCGGCAGTCCCCCTATGGGAGTTAAATGAACTAAAATGGCTTCCTTTTGCCTGTATCAGTCAAAATCACAATCACCCTCACCTAACTGAACAGGTACCATCAATGTCGATATTCTAATAATTTAAAATTCACTCTCACACAGTTTGTAGGGTCATCAGTTTAAGTCTCCCTCCAAGCAAAATTGCTAGAAGAGACTCATTGGGCCTGGTTTTGGCAGACATCGGCTTCTTGTGCTATACTACGTCTTTGATAGTGTTGCGTTAACAGGAAGTATGAATATTATACAATAGACAATGATCGGGGTTGCCACTTCTGTTGACCCCCTTTTATTAATCATAAGACAAATCAAATAGTTATCTGTTACTCGCTTGAGGTGGTTCAAAATGGTTTCGAACCTCATCTTTTTCTTAGGTAAGGTTTGAGGTTTGACTATAGTAACGTTGTGAGTTACACCCATCAATTGTGGGCCAACAAGGAACGAAACTGAGTTGATTAGCATCAATTCAACTTTTGACTATGATATGGTATGTCCAGCAATGGAGAAAAAGCCATCTGATCATAGTCATACGCCATAAATCTTAGGGAAGAACACTCAACAGAACCCCACCATGTAATTGGATAATGACAACTTACTTCCAAATGTTTCTATTTAAGCCAATCTACCCCTTAATCTTTCATCAAAATTTGTTCAGCGGACCTTGACAAAAGTCTTCACTTATAAAAATTGAACTCAAGATATTATTTCAAAAAATAGGCGTCGAAGCATTTCAAGTAACTTATATTGGTTGACTACCATTTTTTGAAGCGTGTGTTTCTGAAACTTCTCCCGTTAGGTCGATCATTAAGATCAAGGACAATAATGGAGTTTCACTGTGGTCGAGCATGCATATAGATTTTGACCATCGAGGGGTGGGTGAGCCGATCAATTTGTCGGCAAACCACACGAGTTTCTTTGTCATTTGGGGTGGCTTTTCACATTCATGACCAGTGAAAAATCATGCATATATTTGCCAAGCTCCCAAATATGAACTTAAATTGGAAATATGAAAGTTTACCTTATTTCATCATTGAATACTCATGAACTAACTAGAGAACGCAAATCTTCATAGGAATAGGTATTAGTGTAGTAGCAAAAAACTCTGTTTCACAACCTAGAGATTTGAGGTTTGATCTCATTGTAAGAGTCATGTTTCCCTTTTATTTATCACCATTTTATATCCTTAAACTAGACCTATAAGTCCCCATTATCATAAAAAAAAAGGCAAATCTTCCGATAAAAAACGATTTGTGTAATGATTTCAAATTCAATCTCACAATAAGAAACGAATTCAGTTTTTATTCGTGAGACTCTCGCTATATCTTTATTCCTCTAGTCCTTAATGCTTTTTACACTCATGCGTTTCTTCTATAATTTAAAAAAAAAAAAAAAGCAAAGCGAAAGGAGACTTGGTACAACAATGTAACACAAAAGGTCATGAATTTAATTTTCACTGTTAGAATTTTCTCTACTTTTTTTTATTCCCCCTCTTTCAACTACCTGTTGAAAAACAAATAAGTGAATGAGAAATTGTTCTCTTGAAATTGGAGAAATTAACATGGTTCAAAATGAATTTATAAAGGATATGGGCTGATAAGAAATATGAATCAAGATTAAGCTGATATAGAGATAAGCCCAGGCGAGAGAATGAGAAAATCTATTCCCATATTGATAAGGAAAAGAAAGGGCGTAGTGTTTATGAGAAAGAGCCGGTCTTGTATTTCATAACATTCATGGTCAAATTACACAACGCATAGCCCCTTGCGCACCTGTGCAGGGGTGCAGTAAGAGGCCAATGCAGTTAAACTCGTGTTCGTGTGCACGAAAGCAACAAGCGCGCTGACCTAGAATTGCTTTATTTCTTATTTCACTCATCGCATTCTAAACCATAGATTCCTTTTTAATCGGGAAAAGGGCAAATCATTGGGTTGCATGATGAAAAGTGTGGTGCTTTGAAGTGGATATGGAGTTTGATCTCTGAACCACGCCGGGAAGTTGATTGCTACCTTCGAACCATACAATCACGAGGCAAAAGAAATTGGAAAGTGATGGAATTTGATGCTGCAAATTAAACATATGCATAAACATATCTGTTGTATAATTTTTTCGGGCCAACTAGAAACACATACATATACTAGAGTTTGACCCACCATATGCACATATTTTATTATTTAATAAAATTGATTAAAAAGTGAATATGTAATAAATAATTAAATAAAATTTCAATGAAATTTAATTTTAGAATTTGTATTCGTTGGTAAATTAATGAAAAATATGTAATAAATTTAGAAAAAATTGAGTACGAATGAAAAATTGAGTGACAATGAAAAATGAGTTATAACTAAAAGGGTAGAGAAAACGTGAGGGAGCAAGATTGGGTGGTGAATTACTATCTCATCCTTAATTTTTATTAATCTAATAATAATTAAAAATTGAATTTTATCTTCGCATATATAATTTAGGAGGATGAAAAGATGCCGAAAAGGGACTTGCTCCGATATATAATATCGAAGATTGGGTACGTAAATTTACCATCTTACTCTCAATTTTTCTTAATATAATAGTTATTAAAGATTAAATTTTATATGTCGATGGATAATTTAGGAAAGTGAAAAATACATCAAAAAGAGGAATTGCTCCTACATATATATTAGACATCGATTGCACTATGCACGAATTTTATTATTTAATGAAATTGATAAAAAAAATGAATATGTAATTGTTATATAATGTTTGAAAGAGCCGGAGAAAAATTTGTGTGAAATAAGAAATAAAGTGGTCATAAAGAAAGATTTAATAGTCAAATTTTAGTAAAATTTCCATTACACAACTATTTTTTCTTGCTTCAAGAAATGCTAACAATTAAATTTATACATTTAAGATAGTTCGGGAATCTAAAAAGGAAATCAAACTTCCAAATGCTTATATAAGGTGTGTGTGTATATATATATATATATGTATGTATATAATTGGGTCCCATTGCACAAAAATTAATCATTGCTCATATATATACTTGTCATTTTCAATTGCAATCTTAACCCACACTCTCTCTAAAGTCTCCCTAGAAGCTCTTCTTCAACACCTTCCCAGGCCGGCGCGTTCGGCTCCGGCCGGGAGCGTCCCGCCCCCCTCCGCTTCCTCAGTGCATAGTTCCGCCCCACCCACCAATGGTTGTCTATATTCTCTATCGAAGTTTCTCGGTCGCTTTTGTCTCAGTTGACCGAGTTTGATCCTTTCTCCGGTGTCGAGTTCGGGTTCCTCCTCCCTCTCTCAGGTGCACTTAGCTGTGGACCTTGCTCCTTCCTTTTCGAGAAAGGTTATGGAAGCAAAAATCCCAAGCTTCGAGCAACGGGGACGGCCGGAGCTTCCCAAATATGCACCGATCTGGCTGCCAAATATGCGCTCTTACCGGCAGGGTTTGACCTATTTCGCCGTTGTAGAGTCGCTCGAGCCATATCTACCCAAATCCAGCCTTCCTTGCTCTGCCTGTCCCTTGGTAAAGAATCTCACTTCTAGATATCGTTCTCCTAGAGGCGTGGTAAGCCAAACTGCGCTGAGATACGCTTAAGATCCTACTATTTAGCTCTGCCGTGGAAATTCCTGTGAAGATCTAGAGCAAATTTCTGAGGCCGGTATAGGACTAATGGACCTGAGAACCCTCCCGGCCAGTTTTTACTGGGATCCTTGAACCCGACAGTAGGACAAGTCTAAGATATTAGTGGCTTATACGCAGGTATATTGTATTATATATTTATTCTCCTGTGATTAGCCTAGGAGGTCCCTGCCAATATCTTAACTTGTAATTTCTAAAAAAATTGATTATAGTACATGTCGATTCTGACAATACCAAGCTGACTTTTTTTCCAAAGAAAAATGTACGCGTGCGAGTTGCATTGACTTGCAATTTATTGGAAGAAAAGAAATTGTGAGATCCAACAAAGAATCCTGTCTTAAGCATTTAGATATATTTGGAGTGTGACTGCAACCTCTTAACAAAATTTTAAGAGGGGATAATTATATTAGAAGTTTTATATGTTTATTATTTTTTACTGTTGGGTCATATAAATTTGAAAATATATAATTTAGTCTTATAATATTAGTTTCATTACATTTTAGTCCAAATCATTACTGTTTTACTGGCGTGGACTACATATCTTTAACAGCTCCATTAACGGAATAATGATATTTTAAACTGAAAGTGTAATGAAATTGATCTTGTAGAACTGAATTAGTCATTTCAAACTTATATGACTCAATTACTAGTCACCTCGCAACGTAACATTGGGAGTATTTTGTTGAACTGCAAGCATATCGATAAACTAAATAATCAATATTAACACTTGGCTCATCAACGTAGCACCACCGAAGGTCTAGTATTGTTCAAGAAATCGATATTCGTTAATGCCCAAGTTTACGAGTCTCTTCTACTAGGAGTGTGCAAGAGTACGAGGTAGACTTAGAACCGGTAGGAACCTATATCTGGTAGGTTCTAGGTACATCTCCATAAAAATATGATAGATTCCATGTAATGAATTAAGGAACCAGTCGGTTCCAATTCTAGCATACATGGTATCCAAAACCAGAATTATAACATATTAACTTCTTCGCACAGTTAATTTTAATTGCACAACTTTCCCGTTTGAACTCCAATTTACAAATCAGTTAAACCATTACATTTCTAACTCTATGAACTTCATTTGACATAATAATTATGCATATGTGATGAATTTTTATTTCTAAAATATTGTTATAACTTAAAATTAGTAATAGATAGTACTTAAATACAATGAAAAGATCTTTAAAAATTATACATTTTTTATCATGATAAAAAACATATGAAAAAATAATAATTTTGAAACACATTGAAATAATTCATATTGTGGAGATAAATGAATAAATAATAAGTATGTTTCAACAAGGTACCTGGAAAGCGTGGTTACAGGTTTCGAATAGGATCCGATTCTAAGATTTAGGAACCAGTCTTATACAAGGTAGGGTTCGAGTACCATGAAAATATACAGGTTACTAGACCCACTCACCCCTATCTTCTAGCAAACTACATAGGATCCGAATAACCCAGGATCTAACGCTATCAAATTATATAAGAGTGAATTTTGAACTACTTGATCACCGCTCTTGAATCGAAAACTATCTTATAAGAAGTACGATATAACTACATCAAATTCTCCTTTTTTGGATGACATTCTACATATTTTATTGTTAATTATCAACAAGAAGGGAAAAAAAATAAAAACAAGAAAGAACATAACAATATCTGCAACTCCGCAAGGGCCTGTAACAAAAACAACAACAAATCCTCTTTGACCTTTTCCTCCTACACAATAATTTAATTTCAAATTAATTTAATTTCTCTATTTTCTCATTCTAAAATTATTCGATTATCTTCTCGATTTACTGTCTGGACGATCTTGAAGAGGTCCAGACGGGAATCCGCTAGTCGTAGCGAGTACAGTGCTTTCTTGTACTCTCCCCAGGTGAAGGCCTTGTAGAGACTTGGTCTTTCGGGTGAGACCAGCTCGGGTCGAGGAGCAATCCACGAATTCACGGTCGGTGCTCCGAAATACACCACCGACATTCTCGGCCTCGTCGATTTCGACAGTATCACCCTGTGCCTCACGCTCGTGAGCCTCCCGTTCGTCAAAACCTGCTCGACATACTGGCATGTTTAGCATCCATTTGATTATTAGTTTCGCTACAATTTTCACGATATTTTAACGTAGTATCCGACAATCCAATGACCTGCAATGCATCGCCGACGATCACGTAAAATTTGTCGGGGTCGGGCGGCACGGGGACCCACAGGCCGTCCGGCGAGTAGATCTGGAGGCCTTCCACATCGTTGGATCTCAAGATGGTCAGGATCTGAGGGTCGGAGTGCTCTCCGAACCCCACCCTACCGTGGGCGCGGGACGGCTGATTGAACTTCACGGGCGAGTCCCAGCCGGCCTTCGCGCCGCTGATGCTCGGAGGGTAGTGGTTGATCCTGAGGAAGGAGTCGCTTTGGACGTCCCTGATGAGCCTGCTGAAGGCTGTCCTATCGGAGAGCCGTAGACCCTCGCACACCAAATCAAGAATCTCGCCCGCGAGCTCCCGCACCTCATGTACGTAGTCATTGACGGCGGAACTGCATAAATTTCAAAATGAAGATGGAACAGAGCATTATTTCATTATGTAATAAATTTTCACATTACCCTATAAGAATTTCGAGTCTATGCGCACCTAAAAGTCTAATCTAATAGGTGGCGGTACTCAATTCTCTTATAAATTCAAGCTTATTCTTTAATCTAATCAATTTAGAACTTAACTTTCAATATCTGCCGTCATGTGATAACTTTTTTACACTTGTCCTTAAACACCCACCCTCAACAACTGACCTCGAGCCGAGAATTTTTCCTCCGGTCTCGAGTTAGAAGGGACAAACTAGTACGAGACAGGCATCCTCTTCTGTTCTCAGGGTAAAAATAGTATATAAGCGATTTACGTCATTGAGCTTTGAGGGGCCAAAGAAAGAGCATCTTCATAGAACATTTTAATTCTTACTCTAATGATGTCGTTTCCTTTAAAAACGTCGGATGTCGTTTTCTTGGATACCAAGGCATCATTTGCACCAAAAAAGAAAGCAAATTAAATGGTTTTGAACGAAAAATCAAATAATATTATTCCACCTTTTCAAAATCTCTGGAAAGTATTAAATTTTTAATATTTAATGGGCCAAAAATACATATGGGTCCCACACAATGCACTTGATGCCTGGGAAAGCGACTCCTCCCATGACGGTGCTTAAATGACACAATAAATTAATAATATTTAATTATTTTTTAAGTTTTTTTATTTTATAAAAAATTTTAAATAATTAAATTTTATTCGTTCGTGATATCACGTAATTACTGTTATATAATATACACGTTATGTACCGCACTCTATCGGGAAATTGGGTAATGTAAATCTACAGTTTTGAAGGAAAATTAACAGAGAAGTACGACATAATCAGCTACCTTAAAAGATTTTAAACTAATTTTTTGTTATATCATATAATATTCGAATTTTAAATTCAATTTAAGTTGGTTTATTAAAAGATAAAGTTATCATAATTATAAATTTTCTCTAATATAATACTTTATTTAATTAAAAAAGAGGTTAAATTAATTCAACTAAATGGTATTCGTTATTTGGGTCAATTTCTGTCACTAAAATTTACCCTGCCACTTTATTTTCTTATTACGCATATTCACTTTAGGTCGTCTACCGTACTTATAACTGAGGAAAAAAGTGATAATTAAAGAAAATGCACCAAATAAAAATAATATATATTTTTAAAAAAAAAACTTTTTCTCGAGCATATTCTTATATTTGACATATGCATGAAAACAAACAAAATGTTCGAGCAAAATAAGCTAAGTACCTGAATTCCACTGGATCATCGGAGATGTTTTTCGATCTCTCTGCAACACTCCACGAGTCGGATTGAAGGAGAAGGTATTCGAGCTCGCCCATATCGCCGTTCGGGCCGATGCTCTTGCACCCATACCCCGTCGGGTTCGCGGGCCCGGCTCGTCGCTTCTCCTCCGCTGTCTTCGCAAAGAACTTGACCGCCTCCTGCTCGAGCCTCAAGATCGTGTCCCGCGACACGCCATGGTTCACAACCTTGAAGAACCCGAGCTCCTCGCACGCCTTCAAGACGGAACCCGGCAGCTCGGAGAGTCGGAGAGAGAGGTCGACGGTCGGGATCCCGATGGCCAGAGCTCTCCTGGACCGGATGTTCGGGCTAGAGGTCGGCGCGACGACCATCGTGTAGCAGCCTCGGGATTTGACCTGATGGAGAGGAGAAAATGGTGGATCCGAGCTGGAATTACGGAGACATGGTCATAGGTTGAGTTCGATGGACATTTATATGGTAACTTAGAGAGGGAGAGAGAGAGAGGGGGGGTTTTAATTATTGGAAGGTAAGAGGTTTGTTGGAAGCATGCGATTGCGTTCAGATGAACAAAAAATGGCTGACCATCGAAGACGTGGACTTGGCACATACTGATAGCATTGACAGTCCAAAAGAAAAGAAAAGGAATAAAAAACATACATAATAATAAAGTGTCGAAAGGGACTTTTGATTATATATATATATATATATCAAATGTAAAATTAATAAAATTTAGTTATTTCTACTGTTATTTTTTATTATTATAATTTTATTTAAAATATTAAAATAATTTAATTTTATTAATTTATAATATTATATCAATAATATTACGTAATATTAATAAAGTCATAACTTTTTCTCAAAAAAGCTATCAATAATTGACAGTATAAATTACTACTTTTTCCATTTAGAAGTCTTGCGCATACACCTATTCCTTTTCTTTTTGTAATTCAGAGTCACTTGCCTTTTTGTTTTACTAATTTATTTTTGGATTTTCTGGTTTTTTTTCGCTGCATTAAAGAGGCACATAAATGTGGAAGGGGAGGAATTCTTGTGTGATCGCACCCCACTACTTACCATGAGAAAATGCCAATTAAATTGTGACAAACGAGTAAATTAGTGTTAATTACCGAAGTAATTGCCATAATTATTACCATTCTAAGCAATTTGATTAGTATTTCCTCGTCACAACATCATGAGATAGGACTATTTAAATTTTTTTTTTGTAATGAATTAAATGGGCAAGGCAGGTCTTATTAGTGACAATCGAACTTAACATGTACTATTGAACCCAAATCAAGTGAATTACCAACTACATTAAACCCTTTTCTAGAATTGATTGGTATTTAAGAATAGAAAGAATTATATATAACTTATTCATAATCAAATCGAGTAGGCTACTAAAAAGTATAACTCCGTTAATATTGATATGCAAAACTAAAATCCAAGATTTTATGTAATGAAAAGAGGTTTCGGACCTAAACCATGGAACTTACGAGTTAGTTTAACCTTGATTTCGATGGCGTCAGTGCAGAATGTGAATGTCGATGTGGTAAAGTTACATCTCCCTCGATATGGGATCAAGAGATTCTAGATTTCTATTCTCATCGATGGAATTATCTATACCTTGATTCTCTTATTTCTCGTATTCCCCTTAGGTCCATGAGTTCGGTTTGTAACTCGGAAAATTTTAACTTACAGAACATGTTGATGCTCAAAAGCAGACACAGGATCAAAAAGTATTTCAGCATCCGATACATTAAGGACAGTTTGTTGATGTTTGGATCTATTCTGATCCGTATCGTCCTCGATCTAATATAAAGAGAATCTCGAGTTCGATTATCATCGATTGATTTCCCGTACTGCTGCTACCCTGACCCAATATTTGAGAGAACTAAAATTTGAATTTTTTTTTCAGTCCATGCCACCAGTATCAAGCTAGACGGGCACTCTTCCAAGTTTTATTCTCTCTATTCACAAGATTTGAATATAGTATCTTACTTATGAGAAAGAAACGTGCTGACATTTTAACCAATTCACTTTGATTAATTTTTTTAAGTGATTTAGTCCTGTTGGGTATATTTCTTAATTTATACATATAATTTTCTGAAGAGAACAAGAATTTCATAAATGTAATGATTTAAAAAAATATATGATGATGAGCACGAACAAATGAGTAAAGACAGGCAGAAGAAGCAATCCCAGCTGCAAGCTGATGTGCCAATCAAAGGGCTGACATATGGGTTAAGTGTGCATCTTGGATTTTCTTTTCTGCCATTTGGCGTGGAGAGAAAGGAGATCGGTGAACTGAGATTGTCTACGTCTACCTCTCGATATCAGAAAATTTTAAATTCAATTTTTATCAGTAAAATTTCTTATATATCCTTATTCTGCTTTTTCCTCTCCCATTATAGAGCACCTTCTAATCGGACATAATACAGAGCAATGGAGATTAGAGAAAAAAGATATAGTTTGCACTTTTTTCCACCATAATATATATATACACACACACAAAATGTAAATGTTTCAGAGGTTTAACATCTTTCTTTTTTTTTTTCATATTTGGCATCAATTTAATTTAAATATTCAAGTTTACTTAAATAATAATTTCATTCAATTTTCTTTCATTTCATATTTACGATTTTAATTATAAAAACTTTCTTTAACCGTTCGAATTCATCAATCTCATTCCATATCTATAATTTTAACATTAAAATTCTATCATATTTTTTGAATGAATGATTTAAAAATGTCAAATTGACATAATTTACCAATAATAACTGAGAATGCTCTGCTTATTACTGTAAGTTAATGAATTTCAAATAAATTAAATTGTAATAAGTTATAAATAATCGATTTAATTATACTAATTTATCTCAGTATTTTACATTTATTTATTTTTATTTTCTTTCTATACATAGCATTGTTAGTGTCTAGTGTATATATATACACATATATGGTCGTGAAAGTGTACATAGGACACAGTATTGTACCTCCCCCAACATATGCTATAAAGTTTGCTTAATTGTTTAGAGCAAGAAAGGATATGTAGAAAGGAACAATCAATCTCTCACCGATCGATCGGATGAAAAGTCGACATGCCATTAGAACTCCGAAGAAAATATCAAGTATATACAGATCTTTTTCGTAGTAGATAGTCAAACGAAAAGAACATATACATAAACATTGTGAATTTCATATATGTACGTATGTGTATACAAGTTACAAAACCTTTATGTTGCTAAAGTATGTCCAGCTCGAGCCGTTCAAAGTTGAACTCTTTTTGGATCCAACCAACTTGTTGGTTTCACACTGTCGGTTTTCCATTTGAGGAACATTCCCTTTGTTTTCGTTAATTGCAGAATATTCCCAGCCATCTTCCCCCCAAGAAAAGAGAGAATATTCTTCTCCTCTTCAGCCTATTCCTCTTGTACATCAATATATGTGTAAGTTAGTAACCCGAATTTCAAGTTGTCCTCATTGATCCAAGTTCGAGATTATTGGATCACGAAGAGATAAATCTCTCTTGATCATGGATTTTCTATATTTTTACAAGATTTGAAGTTGAACCGAGCTCTTCAACCATTCCATACTTTTTACATACCTTCGTTTCTTTCCTATATGCAGCATCGTGTATTTAAAAAATCCAATAAACTCTGACTAATTTGAGCTCGGTATGTTGGCCCACTAATGAGTAACCATATCCAATAAAGAATTTTTTTTTCATTTATAATATTTGAATCTAATATATTTATTTAAAGGAAAACCAGGAGGTCGATTAGGACATGGAAAGGGATCGGTCAAAACTAGAACTAAGTCTAAACCAGCCAAGAACCGTCGGGAGGCGGTTCCGAGCCAACCCCCCTTGAATGAGTTGGCTCCAGTTTCAAATTGTCAAAAAATATACCGATCTAGTTGTTATTATGAATATTTAGACAATTGACTTTTTTATTATTACAATTTGACCAGAACCAGCCAGCACCATGTATGATTAAGTTTGAACCGGCGGTTCCTGAATCAGAACCGCTGGCTCAAGAATCGTGTCCAAGCCTTACCGCAAGTAATGATGTCAGTAATTGAAGAAATTTTCTATCAATAATTGTAGTAAATAAGCCAATTGCTTTTGTGTATTTTAAGTGAAAAGGTAGTTTTGGAGCTATGCTGCCGGAATAGTTTTTTCCTTTCTTTCTCCTTTTTCTCTTTTGGGAGTTCTTAAATCTCTCGAGAGAGTGATGAAGAGAAGGAAAAAAACACACAAGACATTGACAGTTAAGACAATCTTTGATGGCATGGAATATGCTTACCAATTACATCAAACCTAACCTTTTAGGTAGTGTGTTTTGTTGACCAAAGAAATGTGCAACCTTCCATGAACATGCATACGAAGAAGAACCAACCATGTGAGTAGGTCACTTGTGTGATCATGACCGAATTGAACCGATGCGGGATGTAAAATATAATACAGTCAAACTCGGTACCCCTTGATGATATAATATCGATGATGATATTATTAAATTATGTGTTGTAAGTGGACCGTTGGTGAAGTAAGCGACTGGACCTGAAAGAAACTAACGGATTACAGACTTATGTCAGTTAGAGACTACTGGAGATGGGACCGGTTTTATTGCAGAAATTGTCATGGTCAGGTACTCATACATTATAATATTTTTAATGAACCTTATAAGAGGCTGAGCTCGTTTCCATCTAAAAGACCAAGCTTTCCAGTGTCGGTACCAAATTCTCTTATAAACCATGATCATTTCTATTAATTATGCGATATGAGATTCTTTCTCAACAGATAACGCTGTATTAAACCTCCAATCTGTACACGTCAAATTTTTGCAACCAGTCTTTGGCGAGATTATATGAGCTCGAGATCATCCAAGCCTATATGATTTGAACTTAGAAAGCCAACCTTTGGTGAAGTTACACGAGCCAATTAAGCTTTTGTTTATTATAACAAGTCAAGATCGAGCTTGGAATATTAGGTCTACCCAAGCTCAAGTCTACAAATCGCTAAACAAGCTAACCTTGAGATCGGGCTCTGCTGGTTTATACCTCTACTTCGCACTCCTTAAATAAGGTTTCATATTCAAGTTTTACGAATGAAAAATATATATATAACTAGGAGAGTTTCACCACTTTAGTTAATTAGTGTCTATTATGATTATGGATATATTATTTTGGAATTTTCTTTGGGCCTCACCAGCTATTAGAAATTGGGCCCATTTGGAGCCCGGCCCACCCATAATGATCATTTTTTCCTATCGGAAACATGAAAAATTATTTAATTCATTAACCAACACATTCTCTTCTTTTTAGAAGTTTTGGCAATTTTTCCCTCAAAGATTAAATTATTCTAATCAGTCAGCCCAAAATAATAGGTCAAATGAAGTTTGCCCCCACAATTTTCAATTTTTTTGCAAATTGGCCTCCTTTACCCTACATGATCTTCGCAACCTTTCAACCCTTAGACTTGACTCTATGTAGTTCGGGGGAAAATGTTTTTTTTTTAATTGTTGGACTTATATTTCGAAACCGGCCTTGAACCTCTCCTAGGGTAGTTCGGAACCATTTGATTCCAATTCTGAATCACGATTCCAAACGGTTCAAAACTAGCAGTCAAAAATCATTCAGTGCCAATTTGGAACCGATCGGTTTGACAAATTTTAAAATAAACTAATACATAAATTATTAGAAAATTATGGTAAATTGTAATGAAATTGAATTAAAAGTAAATTAAATGTATTGTTTTTTAAAAGTATGCAATTTGATATATAAATTAATTGATTTTAAAAAAAAAAATTCTTAAATTTTTTGTTCCAATTCAAGACTGCCAGTTCCTAGCCAGCTTCTGTTCCGGCTCTTGAAAGGAAGGAACCGGCCTTAGAACCGCCTCCCTCACGGATAAGGTTGGCCCCTCACACATCCTCTTAGTCACTGTCCTGCCCAATATCTCTCTAGAACAAGAAGGGTTCTCAGTACCCTCCGAGCAGATGGATTGGACACCCTAGTACAAAAGCGGTTGGCTAATTAAACATTGTTGACTAGTAAGAGAAAAAATTGAAAGACTTTTCGATGGTATCCAGATGCGATTCTTCGAGTTCCTGGATAGAATGCACTATTATTCGGCGCAACTATGGTACTTAGTTAGCGAAGGTACACACACCCAACCCATTGTCATGTGATCTAGCTGGGAATTCAATTCTGGTTGGTTTGGCAGATGGATTGGGAAAGAGCCAATTCCGAGAACACAAGCAGCGACCACAAACAGATGATTCGACACACTTTCTTCTCATGAAAACTTGAGTTCTGTGAATAAAGAATATCCATGATTCAAAGGATTTTGCTCTCAATAAACGAACTCCGACTTGCACCTGGATTAACTTGGGTTGCTATGGCTTAAACTCTTACATATATAGATATATATATATATATATATAAATGATTGCCCATATTTTATATATATCTGTGTGTGGATATGCTGCAGCAGAAATGAGTGAGGATGGTGCAGAAAGAAAAGGAAAGGTAATGAATGTGCAAAAAATTTCTTGCTGAGACATATGAACGTGCAAATAAATTACATATGTTAACATCAAAAACCCCATGACAGCAAATGTTTCTTGATGACACCTATATTTTTGGGTCATTATAACTCCTTTTTGTTTTGTGTAGTTACGAGAAAATGCTGTGAAACTAGAAAGATACTCGAGAAAGGGGAATATAAAAAGAGAACAGAGAGTCTTACTGATAAAAATCGAATTCGTCGAAGATAATACCCAAATCCCAATTTCCCTTCTCTAGGATATTATGATTAGGTTCCTCGCTATAAGTGAAAAATGTTGTTTATCTTTTGGTCCTCTAGCTTATTCAAAAGAGTGTACACATGCTTGCCTCTTAAGGGGATCTTTGTGCACAGCAGAAACAGTCCCTCTGTACTTTCCAGGTTTGGCTGTGTCAGGGTTACCCTTCGCTCGATAATGTGAGGTTCTGTTTTTGAAATACTGGTGACTCCAAAAATATCTTCATGTGCCGAAGCATGTACATACGCGGTATTGACACGGAGGAGTGTGGAACTCAAAGGGTAGGTTGAAATTAAGAAAGCTGAGCGTACAGAAGGAGAGAGTCTCTGTGCGTAACAAAGTATACCATGTAACAGTATATATTATATATTAATAAAATTCAATAATTTTAAGATTTTTTAATAAAATCCTTAAGTAAAAAAATAATCTAAAAATAACTGAATTTTATTAGTTTTGTGATATCACGCGAGCACTACCACGTACGCTGGCTATATTGGAGGCAGCTTTCTTGCATAGAATAAGGTGCAACATTATATGTCCACACCGACCCAGCCATGACAAAGCTTCTGAGGCCTTAAATGTCATCGCATGAGACAGTTGACTCCATTCAATTCGAACCTGATCACTGAACAACCCTTCATCTTCACAATTGTTTTATTACGAGCAGAGGCACAGACTTAAAAGATAATAGGAGAAAGAGTGGAATAAAGATATGGTAAAAATTTCTGGCGATAAAGCTCGGGAACACTCAGTTTTAAGTTAAGGACGATGCTACCGGATCAAATTCAATTTTCTTCTTTCAAAATTTTTCAGATCTTTCATTACGTAAACTCATCAGTATAAGAGACAGACACCGCTGGCTTTGAAAAAAAAAATCTATAAAATGAGAAAAAAAAATGTTATATAATCTTGTCTTGTAATGATACGGTGAAAAAATATCAATTGAATTATTTTAATTATTTATAATTATAACAATTATTCGAGTGATTAATCCTTATTTGGTTATTTGTTATAATTTGATTAATTTATGCAATATCAGAAAATTGGTCGACTCTAATTAATTAAAAAACTACGGTATGATTTATTTAACCAAGAATTGTTGTCAAATTTATATAATTTTATATAAAGTGGATGAGAGTAAGGAGAAAATAAAAATGCGTCATGGCCTAAAGATTAAGATTGCGTATATGAGAGTAATTGATAATTCTTTATTGATTGAGTAAAAGATTACAATAGCGAGCTTAGATATTGTAGGCTAAGCGGTGGGAGAAATAAGGAAATAAAAAATTTGACGGATTCGCCTGATTGATTTCAATATCACGTGCAATAAGATAAAACAAAATAAGAATCTCTTCATAAACTACCAATATTTAAAATATTATTTTCTAGTACGAAGGAAATCAAATCTCGAATTATGCTGAAGCAAAAATTCTTATACGATCTTATTTCACCATGTACTGTGAGAAAATACTAATCAAGTTGTCACATACGGGCAATTTAGTGTTAATCTTGAGAGCAATTACTATAATTATTACTAATCAAAATAATTTGATCGATATTTTCTCTCATTATGAGATAAGACCATCTAAGATATTGTTGTAAAAAAAGAAAGAAGTTTCAGTGGGCAGTCTTGGAGACGGGAGATGATGAGTTTAGTTGTCGGTGATTCGCTGGGACAATCAACAGAAGAATAATGCTTCCCACAATATGGGACTGACAATTCCAATACAGAGCCTCTTATGGACTATATCCCACATGTACATATACCACAGTAAACACCTGCAACCGTTCACTATAGCATCACGTATATCACATTCTCCATATATCAAGTCTACTTTCTCGAGCCCGATCCTCATCGATCCAAGAAGCAATTCACTTAAGCACCTGTATCGGTTGTACATATGAGTTGCCATGTTATTGGGTTGAACTAGCTTTTCCATAGTCACTCGGTCGAGATGCATTCGGTACCGATGCTTCCCTGCTCCCGAATGGTCCATCGAAGCCCCAGCAACAGAATGTTCAGTGCATTTAGACATAAACTCTCGACTCAGACAGTTGCCTCGTCACCTTTTCCGATTTAGGCCGCGCGGTTCAATGGAGTCTTAACTGATCCCGATCAGTTGCCGGGTCACCCTTTGTTTCTAACTATCCCTTCGTTGCCCGCCAGAATCATGTACTTGTCCCTCCTGGTGAGTCCGGTGCACTCGAACCCTAGGGCACTTCCGATGCGGTCTTGCACATCATTGGCCACATCGAACGTCAATCTTTGATCTCTACTGTGGTCAGCCATTGTCGACAGCCCGGATACCTTCTCAAGCAACCGGAGGCTGTAACACGGCCTAGGGTTCATGAAGAAGAATAATGGGTCGAAGCACTTAAGCCCGGTGGCGGTCGTCCCATGGAACCACTCCACGCTCGTGTCCACTGCCACTGGGATGATCTCGTCGCTCATCTCAGCGAAAAGCGGGCTGAAACGTAGGAGATAGGGCTCCCTACAGGTGGTTCCCTCGGGGCAGACCACGAGGTCCCCTCCATGCAGTAGGGTTTCCATCATCGCACCGTCCTTGACCCGGTCCCGGCTCAACCGGACCGTCCTGATTGGGGAGAGTATCTCAGAGACCCGGCTTAGGCTGTAGGTGACTGCAGTGAGCTCCTTCTTGAGGGAGAAGGAGAGGTAGAGCGGATCGACGAGCGTCCGGTGGTTGCAGACGTAGAGGCGGCCTCGGGCGGAATTTCCCCCAGCGGAGTCGTCAGAGGGGTTAGGGTTCCATACGGTGTGCCGTAGACCGGAGAAAATGAGGATAGGTATCGAGAGATCGTAGGGCAGGGTGAGGCCGATGGCAATGCGGAGGATGGATAGAACGATGCCGAAGGGGGCCCACATGAAGAGGGCCAGGGTGGAGAGTGGGGCTGGCCGGAGGGCGAGGCGGCTGTCGTGGAAGATGACGGGTTTCGGGGCTTGATGGCCACCAGGGAGAGGCCGGAAGCTTCTCTTGTCCGCTTTTCTTACCATGTATATTTCCTGTTCCACAGAATAATCATCTTATAAGTGAACATTCTTTTCTATATATACATAATCGACGGTTTAGATCAAACAATAAAAAATGGAAACTATTAGTTGAAGATGGTTTAATGCAATGGTTGTCCATTCGGAACAAAGAAGACTCCGATTCGATCCGTGTACCAGTAAGACTCCTCTAACCCCTTATTTTATTTTTCCTATCTATCCACTAAAAGAAAATCTTCTGTATAGCGAATATATCACATTATATATATATGTATGTATATATCATAAGTCAATTTGATTGAAAACAACACGATACTTGTAATCTATCGGATTTTATAATATTTTTTCTAACAAGTTAAATATTTATTGACTTGCTATGTATGTTGCATGATATATCTGTAACTTATCATCATATATGCCTTTATTGTAATCAAAAACAAAAACATGGTTTTTCTTAAGACATAAAGAAACAGCATACAAGAAAGGGGTTAGGTACAAAGACACTTCATTTTCAATGCATAACTAAGAGATTCTATGTTATCGTAACAGCTCATTTGAGAAGACAAATTTAGCATTTTTCGGCATTCCACGAAAGGAGATGAAGGAATTTGTTACCTTGCAATGGGAGAAGATGTGGTGATGGACGATGGATTTTTTGAAGCTGCTAACACCAATGACATCATCATCTCCAAGAATCTCCATGGCACTGTGACTCTTCTTCTCCTCCATAATCCCCAAAAAATGCCCACAGAAAACCGTAATCTCCCTCCCCACCACACTGTCAACCTCAAGGTAGTCCCTCAAGAAGCCCTCTATCATCACCCTTGGCAAGCTACTCACCACCACCTTCCTCGCACTCCTCCTCATCGCCTCGAAGCTCTCGAGCCCAACGTCCTCCATGAAGAACTTGGGCAGGATCGCGCTCCCGACCCGAAGACTCCCCGGCTTGACCCCGAAGAAGCTCACGAACACCATCACCTTCAACCTCGACTCGTCGCTGAGGAGGGCAATGAAGGGAAACGAGAGCAGGAGCAGCAGTGCCCTGACGAAGCCCCCGGCCTCGAAGGCCACGAGCATGAAGTAGGGGAAAAGTGAGGACGACCTCAGGAGGGCACCCTCGAGGTCGAACACCACGGCGTGGGCCGAGAGGTCGGGTTTGTGGGCGAGGGAGGAGAACTTCTGGTACTTCGAGTTAGGGCTGTAGTTGGATGCCGCATTGCTTCCACTTCCATGGAGTCCTCTTGTGTTGTTTCCCCTTAGCTTCCCAAAGAGGATTCTGCAGAGAAAGTGGACAAGAGATTTGAAGAAGAACACTTCGGGAAACATCTGGGTTATGTTTGGTCTCTTTTGAGGACAGACACTTAGGTAGGAAGAGATGTTGAGGATACGTTATGGCAAAGTGGATGACCATTTTTATACAATGTTCATGCGAAAAAACCCTCGGTTTTGTCTATAATTACCAAAATGGTTTTGGAGTTTCAATTTTCTTTTTCTTGTTTTTTCTTAATCTTATAAACCCTTCGGTGGTGTCACCTATGGTGTGTGAAAGTTTTATATCCAATGAATATATTAGATAATAGTTTTTATAAGATATTATAAATTAATAAAATTTATCCATCTAAGACTATTTTATAAGATTCAAAAAAATCAATACAAGAAATGATTAAATTTTATTAATTTACGATATCAGGTGCTCGTGATATAGCCGCCGCTGGAAGACCTTTTCGTAAAGAAGGCACTATGAATTAGTCTACTTATTGATCAGACAGATTATGTGCCTGGACCGCGTAAGGGCTGTCATCAACTTGCTGGGATCATTTATGGAAGAGGACTTTAGTATATCATTGGAAAAATAGTTTTACAGTTTAAATCTTCTTCTTTTTTTCCGTGGAATACAAACATTTAAATATTTAATAAGTTATAATTAATTTATGATTATAGTTTTAATGATACTATAATGGTATGATTATAATCTACATATAATATACTAGAATGCAGCTCGTACTGTGCACGGTACTGTTACTTTTATAATTAATTTATGATTGTACTATTTTTACATTTAATAATTTTTCATAACATTTTTAATTCTCAAAAAATATATCATAAATATATATAATTTGAAAAAATGAAATTTGAAGAGTAATTACTTGTAAATATAGTTTTGAAGGTGATTTTATACCTTTAAACCTATTTATTATTTTCTTATTGGTAAAAATATATTAAAAAAAGGGTATTTTAAGAAATTTAAAAAAGACCAACTTCTCGCACTGTTTTCAGATAATAATAGATATATATATATATATTTATTTAAATTTCCACCGGATACCAAAACGTTGGTCATGAATCATTCTTTTTGTTTTCTTGCCAAAGCCATCGATTACTCAAAACCTTAAATTAATATAATGACGGTGTCCAACTCTCTTATGTTTTCCAATCTTTGTTTCTATTTTTCCTATTCAACTTACCGATTACGGAGCTTCGCATTCAAGACTCAATAACTTACCACGAGACGGTTCCACAGTCGGATTTATGGCAATGTGAAGCCCACACGATAACCTACTCCGGCGTCATCATAAAATATTAATCTCTGGCATAGTTTGGTTTGTTTCACGACGCACCATTAACTCACGGCAGTATGACAATGGCTAGCAGCGGTCCATCATCCTTACATTTTCGCATACATGTGACTTTTGCATGTTGTCCCAAGTGTAATTAAAATGAGGTGGATTTTTGAAGTGAATGGAGGGAGGTTGTAGTCCAAAAGAGATATACGATACATGTATATGTTGTGTATATGTATGTATATATATATGTATATGTAAATATGTATGTATTGATTAATAAAGGCGAGATGGGATCAGGTCAGATCAGACTGCTGCGAGTGGACACGGCTCCAGCAATCTCTGGGTGGGTCGGAGCAGTTACTCTAATTACACAGGGTTGCAAGGACGGTGACGCCCTCGAAGTCAAAGATCAGACAAAGACAGGTCCACCCACGCGCAGGCACAACACAGCCAGCTAGCTAGCCAGGCATGGAGTCGATAGCAAAACAAAATTGTAGAATTTTTCATCATCGTATTTTCTTTTGATAAAATTGTTCCATTTCACCGTATTTTCCAACTATAAAAGAGTTGTATGAGTTTTAAATGGGTAATTAAAAAGGGGACTATACAGGTACAACGAGTACCACTTATGAGATTGTTGACCTCGTGGCGCATCAATATCAACCTCGTGTTAATAGAATTATCATTGTACCAGACAACTTGCTTTACCACTTGACTCTTCATTTACTTCCTCCTTATTTTCTCAAATAAATTAAAAGATGATAGCAGTAATGACAATTTAGTCACTCCGCTATATAATATTCGAGTTTTCGCATTTAATCGCAGATATATTAGACGAGCTGAACAATCGGTAATAACAATAGTCCCCAGCAACCGCCAAAACCGGGGCTCAAAGAGCCACTTCTAGCAATTTTGCTTAGAAGGGGACTTGAAGTTAGGATCTCGAGTATAGCCAGTCCTACTAAGGGGACGTTTGGTCCGAGCATTGGATAACTGTTGTACATGGATAGTATATTATTATATGAAACTGTTGTATTTGATAATTTTTTTGACAAAAATCTCCTCATATATGCAGGAGCGCAGTAAGTCCTAACTAATTCAGATTCCAGTCAGGTCAGCCTATTAAGAGGATTAAACTCTCCCGACATGAATTTTTGGACATCTCAATATTTTCTTTGACGCTCTCTAGGTGGGTCCCATATGTAATTTCAAATTATAACCTAAAAAAACTTGTAATGTGCAGTAGATTGGTTAAAGTGGTAATGCGCATCTTTCCTTTAATTAAAGTCTCACGTTCGAGTCTTGTGAATAGAGAAAATTCACCTCGAAAGATATTTACCCCCCGGTGGGCATTTCTGACTCGAATTAGATTAGTCAATGCCCTTTACGGTTCTGAATACCGTTGACTCATATTAAAAAAAAAAAAGTTGTAATCATATTACAACCAAAGTATGACAGCCCGGTAAAAGTTCCAGAGACCCATTAAAGTTTCCCAATGCAAACTGTGTAAAATGGGATGTAGAATGATATCTTTTTATGGAAAGTTTAAATTTAGTTACATGGATCCAAGCGCTATACCTAACAAGAGCTACACGTTGAACCTCTCAGTCCTAACTCGAGTGGAGACTATGCTATAAGCCTCCCTTATCAGATTTTCTCACTGGGCTATAAAGGCCTCGATTTCAAATAGGGTTATTTGCCTAGAAAATTTCTAACTATCCAACAATTCCTCAATCTACCACGAGTTTTTTTTTTTCCCAGAAAATCACGAGCTATTCAAGAATTCTCTATTCTAACACGAACTATTTTTTTACCTAGAAAATCACAAACCGTGCTCCATTTTCCCTAATCTACCGCGCCGTTAAATTTTAACCGTTAATTGCTAGCGTGTGTACCGTTAATTTTATTGGTTGTACAAATGGAGTCTGATGTGATATCACACGTGGTATCCGTCTGATCATAAAAATAGGAAACATCTAGTTGCACGTCTATCCTCGTAATAAAATAGAGAATTATATAGTAGTTCGTGATTTTTTATGACCAAATTGATGCCACGTGTGATACCACGTCAAACTCTGTGTTTGCACAATCAACAATATTAGTTCGTGGTAGGTTATGGAATTTCTGAATAACTCGTAATTTTGTAAATAAAAAAATAATCCGCGATAAATTAAAGAATTTGTAGATAGTTCGTAGTTGGTAAATAACCCTTTCAAATATTGCAGAGCTATGATTTCTCTGACAAAAGTCGTACTAAACTCTCTTCGTCGATCACACTAAATCCACTTTAATTTGCAAAATTACATCACGTGCTTGAAAAGAGAGATAAATGTGAAAGTGAAATCAATGTGAGACCAATAAATGAGGGGACGGGGTAAGGTGAGATATTCTTCGGTAAGCTGAGCGCACAATCACAAGTTATATATACATAATAAAGTCGACCGATTATTATTCAACACGACAGCGATAAACGTCAGATATTTTAATTAAGTGAATATCATTAATGAAGGAAAAAAAAAAAAAAGCGATGTGACAGTTTTGTTGATGCGCTAAACAGTTATCGGCTGAGTTTACGGATGGCATGACGAGCTCAGCTCCTGTAAGATATCTCGAGGTAAGGATAAAGGTGGCTAGCTAGTGTTTGAGCCACAGTTGTTCTCTTTGGAATGTTCAGTGGACCAGCATGACCATGTACACATACATAGGCCGCTACATGGAATTCTCACACGGGCACATGGAACCGACAACATGTAATAAGTAGACACATTATTTTATGTGTATTTGTACGTATGTGCATGTATTCAGACACTGAGACCGTATAAATATACGTTATGCACGTGCATGATCTTACCTAGCTATCATGACTATGGCTAGCTCTGCGCTGGATGATGAGCATGTATGTGTCATCATCATCGAAGAAAAAGTCATAAATAAATACCCATGCATGGTAGGAGAGAGTCTAACGGGTACACCACGTGGTAGTACTTCTACTGACGTAGTATCACGAATCAGTCGAATTCTGTTATTTTTTGAATTTTTTTAATAAAATCTAAAAAAAATCCGTAAAAATAGTTTGATTTGATTATCTTATGATACTGCGTGAGTAATACACCTGTTACGTACATATAAGACCTTCCCGTATAGTAGATGGAAAATATCAATATCTATCTGACTGCTCTATGCTATGCATCGCTAAAAATATCAAAATTTTTACAGCGAAAAGTTTAATTTTACAGCAAAAAATTTTTACCTCCTCGTATATAAAAAAGTTGGATACCATGGTTAACGATTACACTTGACTCGTGATGTCATATTTTTAGGATAATTACAGCGAAAATCATACGCATTTAGTATTTTTTACAATTGAGTCCTTATAAGTTTAAAAATGACTAATTCTGTCACATAAGATATGTTCCATTACACTTTCGGTCCAAATAGTCATTATTTTACTAATGTAGACTTCACACTGTTAACAGTTCCGTTAACAGAAAATGACATTTTGGACTGAAAGTGTAATAGAATTGATTTTATAGGATTGAATTGGTCATTTTCAAACTTATATAACTCAATTACCAAAAAAGATAAATATACTACTTCCAGTGTAATTTTTTTCTTTTTTAAATTACTTTTGGCATGACTAGAAAAGTTATTTTTCAAGATTAAGAAAGCAAAAAAAAAGATTTAAAATTCTCGAAATATCTTACAAATTAAGTAAAACTCTATGAACAGGAAAATAAGGTGAAAACAATATATATTAGGACATGTGGCAAATAGATATTGGACAGACACGTTTTCATTTATTGTGGTGGTTCTTAAATTAATAATCCTCTTTCAAGAATATACATACATATATATACATACACATGCACATTTATATATATGTAGGTATATATCTCGAAATGTCGACCCACCCATTTATCACATGTCGGCCAAAAGAGCATCTCTATTTATCACTTAGGATCAAGTTGATAAGATGTTGACATTTCAAACTTTTAATTGGGTAACGTATGTTGACCACGTTCAGTCGGTCGATCAATCTTATTATTATTCGAGTACCTGAGAGTAGGAGATGCACCGATTAATAAACTCGGATCGGTTTGAAGCAATTATTGTTCGTGCGCATGTGTGGTTGACATCGCAGCACTAACTAGGTGACATCAATCGGTCAAATTTAAATAGTCTTTGAAATATTTTTTATTTTTGGACCGTATTAAAAAATCAAATAACTAATTTTTATTTTCCAGTATCAGTGAGAAAACATAGCTTCTCCTGGGGGAGGCGTGTCGGCCAGGTCAAGCACTGCCCGCTTGACCGATGATTTAATTGCATGGAGACGATGAAACCCTAGAGCGCGTATTGGACCGATTCGTTGATTGGGGACAGGACTTGTCATTCTGTATTTTCCATTTTTTTATCAAATAATAAAAAAATTAATAATTTCTTTCAAAATTTCATGATCACATTTAATGAAGGTGTTACATTATGATCTTATGATTATTGTTTTTCTCTATCGCACCGTCAACTTTTCTGTTCACCTGGCGAGCGCGACCGTCTGGCCTCTCCGTTCACTCTCTCCCCCTACACGACCCATGACATCCAGCGGGCATAGATCAGACCGTCTGGCTTATATGGTACGATGGTCGTTCATCCGTTCATGCCATGGTGCAATTTTGTCTCGTTTGATCCACGATTGGTCAGTGCGAAATTGCCGTAGTGTAGTTGTTTCTTCACCGACATCGGCGATGGCTTCCTGAAGAAGATGAACAGTGAACAGCACTGTTCACTTCCCTTTTTAATTTTTTAAATTTTTAATCTTATCTAAAAATAAAAAATATAAATAATATATGTACATGAGGGGCAATTCTGTCCTCTTATCTTTAAATACCATATTTCATATTATTTTATTCTCTTTTTTTTTTTTTTTTTTTTTTTTTTTTTGGTCGCCAGCCACGGTATCCAAGCAGGCCCCACCAGCGGTGAGATGACATCTTTCAGCCAACCATACTTGACTAATCCGTTGGTCGCCCCGGGTCGCACGCCTGGCAATGGCGGGTGAGGCTCCCAAGAGGGGTGTCTGCGTACGTGAGGTCTCGAACCCGAGACCTCCTTAAGCGGCACCGAGCTGCTTACCACTCGGCCCAACCCCTCTTGGTATATTATTTTATTCTCTTTAATCAAATAATAATATTTTTATTACTTATTTTATTTATTTATTATTCTATTCCTTTTTCTCTATTTCATTCATATGAATCAAACGTACTGTAAAGCGCATATGGTCCAATTCCTCCATAGGGACAGGACTTAGTCATTCTGTATTTTCCATTTTTATCAAATAATAATAATAATAATTTCTTTAAAAATTTCATAATCACATTTAATGTGCAGGTTACATTACGGTCATATCATTATTTTTTTTTTTTCCCTCTATGGCACCGAAATCGTACGATATGACTTCCCGGGTTCTAATCCTCTCTTCGGTCGTTGATTATTCTCAGTGTTACGTCTTGCGGAGAAAAGTCGAGCCAGCACGGCAACGGCTAGTTCTGCAGAGCCGGACGTACATTGCCGTGGTCGACCGGGTGAAAAAATAAAAATAAAACAGAGACAGAAAAACGACTCCGAGAGAATTGAATGCTCAAACATGATGTGGAAGTAGAGATCGAGCTGTGCCGATGGGGCCGGCTCGATCCTCCTTCCTGGGGCATTTGTGAAGATGGCCGGTCCGGTTCATAACTAATTCCTCTTTTCGTAATTCCTTTTTGGTGGTATTTGTTCCGAGTATTATTAGATTACGGAGAATGTTGATTTTATAACCCAAAAACTATGAAATTGGAAGAGAAATGTGCATTAAGAAAAGAATTCTTTAAAAAATGGTTGTTTGCAAATCATTCCGTGTATACCATCACGAGATCACATGTTGAACAGGCGATATTACATTTTCAACATGCGATCTCTTAACAAATATAAACAACTTATATTTGTTTAGAGATCTTATCTAAAGATGGGATTTTAGTTTAAAATAAAATCTTTGCTCTAACATTCAGCTTCTATTTTTCTACCAACAAAATTTTTTATTTTTAACAAAATGAGATCGCATCTTTAACATGCGATCTCTTGACAGTACAATAGGAAATAGTTTTCAACAAACAGTGTTTTAAGAATTTTTTTGCAATATATGGTATTTTTGTTCATTTCTCGAAATTGAAACTCTATCATGCACGTACACGTTGGTTTAATCTTTCTGATATAATATTTTTTATATCATGGGGTATCCGAGATTCTATTGGCAAATACAACGGCAGGTATGCACATCAACAAATACACAGAGTGGGATAAGCATACAGAGGTGTTAGCTGTTCTCAAGGTGATTTGAATTTTTGACTGGAGTATACTAATATTTACTTTTTTACCGGCGGGTAAATTTCTAGCATTACTGTCCCAAGCTACCAAGAAAATATGGAGGTTTGGGATTTCAAAAATTTTCAGATATAAACAAAGTAATGTTATCTTAAACCTCATGGTTTCTTTCTACAAAAAAGAACAGGCTGGTATCTAAAATTTTGACTCGAAAATATGGAAATATACTAGAATACAACAATAGAACTAGAAATAGACAATCAAATGTTTGGAAAGATCTACAAGTATGTAAAGAAATAATGAACGAATCAGTCATAAAAAGAATAGGAAATGGTATCAGAATACTAGAGTGTGGTTGGACCCATGGGCACTGGGAAATACAGAAAATAAGGCAGTTCCAAAATCTTCTCTGTCATTAGTAGGAGAAAATCTTCAATGGAATAGTCATACCACGTCAGCATCGCTTACATGATATATCCATCCAATAAGAATTTACCATTTATATATTATTTCCAATTAGGATTCAACATTTATTAGGTTTTTTAAAATTTTTTACCATTTATATATTATTTTAAATTAGGGTTCACCATTTATTTAAGGTTTTTTTTATATTTTCAAAGATTTTTTAGGATTTGATAACCATAATTGTATAATTATTGATTACATGTCAAGTCGTGATTGGACGGATATATTATATAAGCAATGCTGACGTAGTATGACCGCTTCACTGAAGGTTTTCTCCATTAGTAGATGTAAATATGACTCTAGATAATCTTATTAGACCTCAGACAAAGAGATGGAATATGGATATGTTAAAAAACTTGTTCAACCAACATACCGCGTCAAATATTACAAAAATTTATGTCCCAGAAAGAGATGTGGAAGATGAGTTTGTATGGTCCTTAAATAATGATGAAAAACATTCGGTAAAATCTTTCTATTTAGCTTGTCAAGATTTTAGATTTAACAAAGGAAAAGAGAGCTTTGGAATGGAATTTGGAAAGCCAAAATCCATCACAAATTTAAACTCCACCTATGGAGAATTGCAAAGGAGTGTCTACCTTAAGCAAACATAGAAGAAAACCAATGTCTGCAATGTAAAGCCTCCATAGACACATACATTCACCTCGTTAGAGATTGTGCTTTCACGAGAATAGCTTGGGGGATTTGGAATATACCTGTTACAAGCATGTCTGAACTTGTTGATTTTATATGCAGCCCACATGACTTCCCTCTTGGAAATCATGACAAAGAAAACTTTACAAGATTTGGGGCTATTCTTATGTATAATCTGTGAAATGAAAGAAATAATATACTTCTTGCAAATGGTAATACGGAGTATGGAATTTCTGAATTGTCAAATTTTTTGAACAAAAATAATAGAATGTTTGATGAGCATAGTAACACAGTAAATAATCATATAGATGCTGACAATCTCCCCATCACAGAGTATGGCATGCATAATAGGCCCAACTCTTCTCCAAATTACACATCTCATAGAACTACCTCTGTATTGCCCATTTTTGTTGATGCAGCGTGGACCCAGGGAGATGCCTGCATCTCAGGGGTGGCTCTCTTAGTGGAGAACAATGTTGTTTGCTAGAGTCAGAAAAACCAAGCAAATTCACCTCGTGAAGCAGAATTCAAAGCGGTTCTCCTGGCCACAAAAGTAGCACTACAAAATGGGTGGAAGATGATAGCAATTAAATCAGATGCTCAGCAAGTAGTTTTGACTGCTACACATCACCAAAGTCCATCATTGGACGCACAGCTTATTTGTCGAGGTTTACATGCTCTAGTATCCTTGTTTGATCACCGGGGTATAACTCTGGTGCCTAGAGATAGAAACACCATGGCACACTCATTATGCCAGAGAGGCTTTTTGTCTCAAACTTATGATCTCCTCTTTTGGGACTGCTTTGTATGAACTCTTTCATTTTGAATATATTACGATAAAAGAAAAAGTAAAGAAGTCAAACTCTGATATATATATATATATATATATATATATATGTGTGTGTGTACGTATGTATGCATGTACGTATGTATGTATATGTTGCTATGTAATATTCAAACAAGGAGGCTGCTCATCGTATGTGGTCAGCGCGTCTCC
Organism: Lagerstroemia speciosa; assembly: GCA_037672795.1. NCBI lineage: Eukaryota > Viridiplantae > Streptophyta > Magnoliopsida > Myrtales > Lythraceae > Lagerstroemia > Lagerstroemia speciosa. The sequence goes on from CM075306.1 coordinate 2,188,005, forward strand.
TCTCTCACGCGTATTTTAATTACTTAATCTCTTATTCTCAGAGAAAATTCTATGATCCAACGATCGGGTAAAGAAAATGATTATAACTCAGTAAATTATTTTCTATTTGAATTATTGATTGTGAGCTGAACGATTCAGCGAATAAGCCGTTGAAGCTTCACATTATCAAAAGGACTTAGTCATTCTGTATTTTCCAAATAATAATAATTTCCTTAAAAATTTAATGATCACATTTAATGTAGGTTACATTGTGATCTTATGATTATTATTTTTCTCTATCGCCCCATAATCGCACGATATGACTTCCCGTGTTCTATCCTCTCTTCGTTCATTGATTCTTCTCAATATCATGTCTTGCAGAGAGAGAAAAGTCAAGCCGGTATGGTAACGGTTAGTGCTACAGCACCAGACACCCATCGATATTGTTGACCTAGCAAATAAACCCTGAAAAAACAAACAAGCAGAGAAAAAGGACCCCGAGAGAATTGAATGCTCAAACACCATGTGCAAGCAGAGATCGAGCTGTGACGGTGGCTGGGGCCAGCTCAATCCTGTTTCCCATGGCATTCTTGAGAAGATGGCATATCGGGTTCATAACTAACTCCTCTTTTCGTAATTCTTTTTTGGTAGTGTTTGGTTCGAGTATTATTGGATTACGGAAAACGTTGATTTTATATGAAAAGTCTAAAATATGATTAAGCCTAATTTTTTTTAAAGTCCCAACCCAAAAACTATGAAATTGGAAGAGAGAGGTACAAAAATAATGTGCATTAAGAAAAAAAATTCATCGAGAGATCACACGTTGAAGAAGCGGTCTCTGTCATTATCGCATCTTCAACAGGCGATTTCTTAAAAAATATAAATAGTTATATTAAAAACGCGATTTTATGTTAAAATAAATTTCCATTTTGGTATTCAACTTTCATTTTTCCACCAAAAAAAAAATTTATTTCTGAAGAGATCGCATCTTCGTGATGCGATTTCTTAACAAAATGATGTCGCATTTTCAACATGCAATCTCTCGACGGTACGATGGAAAATATTTTTCGAGCAATAGTGTTTTAAGAAATTTTTTGCAGTGTACAGCATTTTTGCTCGTTTCTCGAAATTGAAACTCTATAATGCCCCTCGGTTTAAATTCTTATTTCAACTTTCTAATACAACGTTTTATTTTATATCACCAAATGCCACGGTCACGTACGCACGTCAGCAAACGTACATGCAGATGGAATAAACGTCGAGGTATTGACTGATCTCAAGGTCATTTGAACTTTTGACAGGAGGATACTAATATTTTTTTTTTTTACCACCAGGTAAAACCACAAGGATAATAACAAGCAAACAAAGTCAAACTTGGATATATATATATATATATATATCTGTGTGTGTACGTATGTATATGTTGCTATGTAATATTCAAGCAAAGGGGCTGCTCATTGTATGTGGTCAACGCCTCTCCTCTCATGCGCGTGCATATATACACACATATATATATATATATATATTTTTTTTAATTACTTAATCTCATATTCTCCGAGAAAATTTGACAATCAAGCAACCAGGTAAAAGATGATTATAAGTTATTAAATTATTTTTATTTTAAATTATTAATTGACAAACATTATTAGTTTAGGAGAAATATCGGTAGGTATACTAAATTATTAACAAATTCGGGTAAAATTATCGTAGAACCGATTATTATCAATGTAACTCCGACGTAAAATTCCACCGATCACATTGTAAAATTTCAGGTCATGTAATGTCAGGTTATAATGAATTTTACAATAAAATACTATTATTAATTGTGTTAAATTTAAATTTTACGAGAAAAATCCCAACTTTACAGCTAATCAGACTTCAGACATACCTACCGAATATAATAATCTCACATTTCTACCTATTGACGCAGAAAAAATTTACCAAAATTGAAATATTTCACCCCAATCTTAACATTTTACACGATCTAATAATAATATCTGAACCAAAAGCCTCTATAAAACCCTTTACAATTTCATATTTAGGTTTCTTTAAAGAAATCGAAGCAATTTACTCCAAATCAGCATTATTTACTGTGCCGTTCGGATCGATCTTCATTAACCAAAACTCTTTGCACCTTTTCGCCCCCACCAGGTCTTAGATTAATACTGTCGGACGATGATTGGATGAAATTGACGCATCAATCAATCAGAATCGGTGCCCTCTCAAAGGCAGCTACACGGTGATTGGATGAAATTGAATTGGTGCCCTCTCAAAGGGAGCTATACGATGTTTGGATGAAATTGAATTGGTGCCCTCTCAAAGGCAGCTACACGGTGATTGGATGAAATTGAATTGGTGCCCTCTCAAAGGGAGCTACACGGTGATTGGATGAAATTGAATTGGTGCCCTCTCAAAGGGAGCTATACGATGTTTGGATGAAATTGATGCATCAATCAATCAGAATTGCTGCCTTCTTAAAGGGAGCTATAGCGATTCCCGGCACATTTTCAATAATTTAATCCATTGACTGACCGTGAACGAATCGAATCGACTTACCTGCTAACGGCTTAACAATTGAACCGTAAAATTTTGTTTTCCCAAGGAGAAGTGGATTTAATACTAACATATTACTTCGATTTGAGCTGAAATTAAGAGAGTGCGTGCGATTTTCCTCCCTCCAGTCATCACCTCTGTAAGCCAAATAAGGTTTTCTTTTTCCCAACATTTTAACTTCACTAGGGTGCTCAGTTCAGACAGCCTAAGTCGAGGTCGGCCGGGCAATCATCGACACGAGGGCAACAGGCTCGGGTTTGAGGATGCCACGGGCTGAAGATAAAGAGGATCGTGGCATCGATTTAAGGCCAGGATGGTGTCGCTCGAAGATGCTTTTACAGTGTCGGCGAAGATTCACCTCCAGGCTGTCTTTCCACCCGAAGCATCCCGGCAAGGCAAGAACAGCTTTCAAATGGGTCACGACAAAAATATCGACAGACTTTCAACTCTCTGGTAGATCAAAGAGGAATGGTAGCAGCCACGGCTTCGATTAATACTCGATGAAATTTTTGAAACACGGTCTCACCGATCTGACACGGAAAGAACTACAGCTACGGATAAATCACCTGAATGTAAAAGCAGATTGGGAAGTGTGCTCGAACCGGAGATTAGAAGACGTGAGGAATTGCGTCCTCTCATCCCGTGCTACCGGAGAGATCTCCAGACAGAGCACTTCCATACGAAGCGGAACCCGTCTGTGAGGAAGTGGCAGTGCGAGCCTTGTGAATCTGCCGTATCCTGAAGAGGTCTCTAGGGAGCGGCTGGCTCTGAACCGTCGCCGTGTCATCATCCTCTTGTCCTAAAAAACCGGGTGACAGAGTGAGGAAAGGGAAATTCAATCATCCCTTCTAAGCGACACAATGAAATCAAAGAACAAATTCCAGAAAATGTTCCAGTACTCGCCCGTGCAGTCGGACACTGATTATCGAATTCCGTATTTTTAAGCATGCAGCCAGACGAGGCATATAAGAAAGCCGATGAATGTAAGATGGATGAGAAACATTACTGTTCAGATCTTTTCTTTTCCTGGACTGCCTGTCGCCGGTCTGTTTGTAAGATGAGCCGCTCAGGGCAGGATGGGACTTGCTCGAGTTAGACACTTCGCTCGAAGCAGGACCTTTAGAGGATTGCCTGTGGGGAGCTCCCGATTTTCCAGCCTGTGCTGCTTGTATGCTGCTCTGTAAGCATATAGATAATACGATGTCCACATCCGGTGTTGGACCTGGAAAAAGAAATCCTCAATTCAGGTCCCCCGGCTATTGATCTACACGAACTATACATAAGGAGACAGCAGTCGTAACCTTCCACAGCAGGCAACATCGCTAAGAACGAAGCCAATGCCTGAGGGGTTGCTCTCAGTATATCGTCAATTGCATTAGTTGCATTTCCTCCCATAGCAGCTGAGCCAAGAGTTGAGATGCAAGAAGAAACAGCAGCAGCGGGTCCTGCAGCCATAGGAACCGGCATCCAGTATATGAAGTCAGTCAATAAGGCGAAGCAGCGTATTCACACATTCTCTTAGCTCAAAATAAATACAGATACGGTGCAAACATTAGAGACCAGTACAATCTTGTCATATGATGAAGCTTTCCAGCTCGGGTGCAGTGATATGAAATGCTCTGGACCAACCTAGAGAGATCAAATTTTCCTAGCAACCAAGGTCCGGTGCAAAGAGAGATGAGTCGCTCCCAAACTAATTGAGCCGATGGCTACAAATATGATCTGATTTTTCGAAGTTCAACCTCAGTAATACTCAGTCTCACCAACCTACAGAACCTGATAGAGCCCCCCAGTCCCCATTTTTATGGATTCTTAAATTACGCTAATAGCAAGTTATAAAACACCATTTTCAAGTTATCTCAAATCTCAGGAGAAACTGGCGTCCAAATTTAACTAGAGCCAAAAGGATCTCAAGCTTTACCCACGTTCGATTTGGCTTCATTTGGGAGATTCAAAAGAAAATAAAAAAGTGAAATCAAGATCATCCTGGTTGTATTCGGCTTACTGGAGCCGCTATAATTTGTATAATTAGCTTGTATCCAATTCTACTCTTCAGCGACAGAAATGAAGTCCTCCAAGATTTTCACTAGTAGTTACAAGGCAGTTTTAAAGTAGCATTTTATAGAAAGCAGGAAGTATCGCTCGGTGAATCTCTATGAATTGGAAACAAAAAAGCTTTAGCATATCCACTTAATAGGGCAGCTCCACAGAATCCGATGCTTGAATTAAGAGTCTACATGAGAGGCCGAAGTCAACATACCTTGTCTTTGCCTAGGGTCATATACAACCATTTGAGAAGTATCTGGATATACAACATCAGAAGATGAGGTTGAGGTGCCCAACAAGCCCCTTTCTGTATGAAACTAACAGAAGTTAATACCCTTAAAAGTCGAACAACATGAGGAACTCAAAACTGGTATGTAAGGATTAGCTATTAAAGTATACCCATCGATCCTGCTCCATTAGCTACTGCTAACTTGTCCGATTTCTTACTAACATTTCTCGCAAGCCACTGGGGGAAAGTATGTAAAAGCCTATTATTAGAATCCTCACTTCTCGAGGAAAATAACGGATAATGGAACTGAAAACAAGATAACTGAATATATTTCGGATTCCATGATGGGATCAAAAAAGGAATCAATGCACACTGGTGCTGGATGAAGAACCCAATCATTTAAGTCTGTCAAAGCAGCTTTCTCATCAAATTTTTCATAGACAAAGACAAGAACATGGCAGATATAACCAGCAAAACTGAAGAGAAGAGTAAGCAGCAGCCTGAGATATGGTAGTCAGGGAAAAGTTCATACTGTCATGAGAATTGTTTATTACCAAACAATTTATAGAATATAAAAATCATGAAACTAATAAATATTATGAACAGGAAATACCTCCTGTCGTGACAAATGATCCAATTCCTGGGAAGAGCATGGCCACAAATCCATGAAGCTATACCGTGACACGATGTCTTGCAATGACCCCTCCAATGCCGATTGTCCATCTTCAGTGATTCCAGAAATGGCCTCTTTCCTCCTTTGCTCAACCTGTGAAAGTCAAGATAAAATTAAGGTCACCAGATCCCTAAGGCTAATCTCATGGAGTAGAATTAGCATCCTTTACAAAGAAACTACGCAGGAGGCATGTCATAAAATGTCAGTTTGCACCAGTTATGACTGGGCTGCGCATGGAAAGAGGTGTAACCATGCAAGAGGTGGACCCACGCTAAGTTTGCACAGAGAGCAGATATCCTCAGCAGACAACAAAAATTTGTGATCTCCAAGGAGGAATCATATGGCTATGAAAAATTTTTAAAAGAAAAAAGGAAAAAGAAAACGCAATCATTAAATAAGACAAAAACCAGAGAACAAAATGATCTATAATTTGCACAAAATAACCAAACCTAAGAACAGATTCCACAGACATTTTAGTTGAATCATGTGAGTTCATCATTTAGAAATGCCAGAAAAAAGTGGATGCTGATGCCATGAAAGAATAGGAAATTAGAATAAGGTTATACTACCACAAGGAAATTCACCTTTAACATGCTGGCCAAGTCCCCGTAAGTTTGCTCAAACTCTACAAATCTTTTCCAAACCTACAATAACATGACATACATCCAACAGTATTTGGAGTTTTAATATTATAACACCAATTACTGGACATAAACAGCCATGCATGAGATCTCTCTGAAGCATTCAGATTTCCCATGAAATATAGCTTTCTATAGTTTCTCCATCCTTTCGTTCTGTCATTGTGATATTCTTTTTCCTTTACTCCCTAGGCTTGGCATGAGAGTTTTGCAAGAATTTTTTGCAAGGAAATACATAATAGCTACCATCAGATATGATAAAGTTCTCGGCAGTAAAAAGCAACAGGAGATAGTGCTGATAGATAACGAGAATTGAGTCAAAGTAGGGTTATTTTTGAAAATAATTCGCAAAAAACGGTTCATTTGAAAATAATTACGAAACTAGTGTTTTTAAATCACATCTTGAGGATGCGGTTCCATTTGTGTTTTGCAGGGAACCGCATCTTGAAGATGCGGCTCCCTCTTGCCTTTTTTTTTTTTTCCGGACAGCGTTGAAGAGGGAAAATTAATTAAATATTTAATGCGTAATATACAACGAATTCGTTTTAAAAATTTATGTCAGATCTTTACATATATAAAATTTTATAAAATTTTAAGAGTAAATTTTATAAGTATGAATGCTTAAATGATAATTTATACAACGAATTCTTATATATCATAATATCTACTAAAGATTTCAATAAGCCGAAGGTTTTGACGTAACTTTTCAATGTATAACAAATAAGAATTCGTTGTATAAATTACTATTTACATATTAATACTTATAAAATTTACTCTTAAAATTTTATAAAAATTTTACACATGTAAATATTTGACAAAGATTTACAAAACAAGCTCGTAGTAAAATTAATATGTAATACATAATGAGCTCATTTTATAAATATTTATCAGATTTTTACGTGTAAAATTTTTGTAAAATTTTAATAGTAAATTTTATAAGTATTAATAAGTAAATAGTAATTTATACAATGAATTCTTATATGTTATACGTTGAAAAGTTACGTCAAAACCTTCGGCTTATTGAAATCTTTAGTAGATATTATGATATATAAGAATTCGTTGTATAAATTATCATTTAAGCATTCATACTTATCATTTGTTGTATAAAATTTTATATATATAAAGATCTGACATAAATTTTTAAAACGAATTCGTTGTATATTACACATTAAATATTTAATTAGTCTTCCCTCAACGCTGTCCGTAAAAAAAAAAAAAAAAAAAGCAAGAGGGAGCCGCATCTTGAAGATGCAGTTCCTAGCAAGACACGGTTTTAGTTTTTAATGAACCGCATCTTGCAGATGCGGTTCCCAGCAAGACACAAATGGAACCGATGCGGTTCATTAAAAACTAAAACCACATCCTCAAGATGCGGTTTAAAAATGCTACTTTCGTAATTACTTTCAAATGAACCATTTTTCGCGAATTATTTTCTAAAATAACCATATTTTGACTCAATTCTCGATAGATAACTAAAAAAAAAAAAACTCCAGTTTTCCGATAAGGTCTTAAGACTTAGATATACACTCTGGTTTGTGCTATAGACTTTTCAGTAGGCAATTATGAAAAGCATATCCAAGTTTGCACAAAGAGGAAAAATTACCAGTCTGAATTTTTTATTCCTAGATAGTGAAGAAAGACCAAGCTCAATCTATAACAAGTAAATATATTTCCACAGAAACGTGGAATACACCGACTAGATTTTGTGCTACGTCAATTAAAAACCATCTTATTCTAATCATAAACAAATCTTTATCCACTTTTCGGCGAAAAAACTGAAAAAAAGAATACCTCCACAGATCCTTCTGCTGGCAGTGAGCTCAAAGCCCGCTCAAATAAAGCACGAATATTTTTATCATCATTCAAGCGGGACAAGAAATCCGCATACCTGCAAAATCTCAGATGCATTTTAAGGCCAAAACAAATCCAAACAATGTGAAATTTGATAAGATCTGACAGAACTTTTTGACCACAGAAAAGCACAGGCACTATTTCTAGTTTGTCAGAAAATGAAGGCAATTACAATATGAATTATAGGCATTCATCAGAATATAACCAAAATCCAATCTCTCTTAACTGTGACTTTTTGGTAGCTAACACTATCAGCCGAAAGGTAGTACATGGATATTATATTAATAGAGACATGCCCCTTTTACAGGGATGGGAAAACTATAACCAGGGAGGTATACCAATGGGTGAAGAGATTCAATTTTCTAGCGCATTACACACTCACGAGCCTATAACCTTCAAAACATGATAGAAAATACAAATGAAAGGGGAGCTGAACTCACTGAAGAATGTAGGCTGGTTCATTCATAAAACGTTTCAAACCAGCTTCAAAGACATTGTGAGCAATCTGAAAAATCATGAATTAAATCCATTAACTAAGTGGATGACTATGAGCAACCAACACTAAAAGATATTAGATTATCAAATATCAGATGCACAAACCAGCTGTGGATGACTCGATTTTTGTTCATTAGTTATCGAAATCTATTGGTTTTGAAGGATGCAAAAGTATACCAGTCTCTAAATAAAATTCATTTAAGCAAAGAGGCATAATTATCAACACAAGATGAAATGAAAAGAAAATTAACTAAGTGAACTTCATTTTACAAAGGCTCCTACGAGTTCTGGCTTTCATCACATGGTCAACTTCCAATAGCCATCAGAGCCTATTCTTTTGCTTTGAGGCCACAAGCCCTCCATTAACATAGAATATTGTCACAACATGAAACTACCAACCCTACTATCTTATTTGGGGGTAAAGCACATCTTGCATCGTTATCATGGGTCTAATGGTGCAACTAGGCAGGGAAAAGCAATTATCACTCTTCATGCTATGCACCTATTTAAATGGTACCCACTGGTCAATGAATTTCAGACTTCCAGAAAAGAAAAGAAAGAAAAGGGCAATTAGGCAAATGCAGGCCATTACAAATACTCAGAATGGGATGAAGAAAAACACCTTGGGTTCCTTGTCAAGGCAAAATGCCATCATAGCATAAGCAACATAAACATGGTATGTGCAGGTGGGTGATTTTCTAGCATCTAGGAAGTACTTTCGAGCAGCTTCAACACCTTCTGTCCTCCTCAAAAAGCGAATGTACTGCAGGTTATACACCAAAAGTGTAAAAGTTGTCTCTCAAACACATTAAAAACAGGGAGATACAAGACTCTGATGAACATGCAGAGAACTTCCTCATTGCAAGGAAGCGTAATTCTTGTCCAATAAAGAAGTTAATAGATTATATACTTGTATTTGTACAAGGGAAGTATTTCCTGTGCCATCTGTTAGAAGACTCTCATACACTTGTCTTGCAGCCTGCATCAGGATAAAACTAGAGGTCAGAGACAGTAAACTGTAACTGAGCATATAAGCTAATGTATATGAGATGTCACGAGCTCCGATATATTGACCCAAGAAAGAGAAAATCTCAATACCTGTGCTGCACCACGGGATTCTTCCAGCTCAACATATGCATATCTCAGAAGTTCAGACTCTGCCAATGAACAACAAATTCACCAAGAAAGTTGAGTATAGAATCATTTCCACTCTACGTGGTCCTTCAAATCTATTAAAAAGGAAGACCATAAAGGCACTGAAATCTTCAAGTACAGAGCTTTCCTTCAGATTCTTTTTTCAGGTAGAGAGCTTTCCTTCAGAGACTTTTTCTGAAATTTCATGCCCAGTGAGAGAATACAAGGGACTGAACAGTGTATATTTTGAAAGGGATGGAAATCAATTACTTCTACAAAAAATAATCCAATTGTTCATAGAATGATCCTGTTGACCAGCCTATCCATATTGCGTTCAGTCTCAATAAATTATTATTCTTATTATCTATCAAGACAAACTACTTGAATGTATCTAGCTTTCACAGCTATGTAATTTTAGGTAGTCTAAGTGGGAGAAACCTGATCATATCGCAAGCTACCACAAAAAGAAAGGGTTAGGAAGTCCATAATCTACATGTCATTTCCAAAAGAGTTGAGAAAAACCTGGAAGAGCCTTCATCGCCCGCTGAAACACTTTGATAGCAGCATCCATGGAACCAGATTTTGCATGCCAAGTCGCATAATCATACCATATATCAGGGTAATGGTATAAATACATCAGACACTAGAAACCAACAAAATGCAGTCCGCATTATTGAGCAGTATTCCATTAGTAGTAAGGAGTCATGATGACAAAAACGATCAGTAACTAAGTGAAATCATGTACACAAAGACAAATTTATACCACAGAGAGAGAAGACCAACAAAGGAGCTAATAGTTACAGGTGGGCATTTTATTAGTTGGTAGTTTATTTTGCAGATGGCCATTTCGAATTCAACCTTGCGAGCTCCCTCAAAAATGCATACCCCATTTATCTCAACCTTGACTTATCGTAGGCTAAATACTTGATCATCAAAAAAAATTTACCATTGCCTTCCAACAGGACTAAAGCAAAGATACTTGATGGTACAGTTTTTATTGATGATGATATAATATTTCAGGGGATAGAGGAGAGACAGAGGAGAAACCCAGAGCATAAGTCCTAATGATACATACAGGAAAAATTAAGGAAATATAGGAAAATTTTATAATAATTCCCAGCTAATACAATAAAGGTAATATTTGGTATGAAGGAAAGGAATGGAATGGATGGAATGAGTTTCATAGAATAAATTGTAATATCACATGGAGAAAACTAGTGATCTTTGAATTCATTTTGACAACATGAAGGAATGCATTTTTTTAAGAAAACATCGTTCAATCAATTTGAAGAAAAAGTCTATACCAATGAAAAGCACATAACAACTTTTAATAGCGCAATCAAATAAAAAAAATATGACATACAAGGCTAAATTAATCATTCCATTCGATTCCTTCGTACCAAACGTAACCTAAGAGTAAAAGATCTCCAGAAAAGAATGGATGTTACGGTCAACAGTGTAGATGATAGAGAAGTTAGGTTGGAGAGAAAGATGAATGCAAAAAATATGAACTAAAAATGCTAACTTAGCTTCGAAAATAAATCATTGGCAGAAATTGATCATCCTAATACCTGCTCGTAGGTAAACTCAATGCGCTTGTTGGCAGATGCAGCATCTATCCTTTGAGGATTCCCTCTAAAAAAATCATCACATAAGCAAATAAATAGATAGACAATGCTCGGTTGAAATTTAATTTTAAACATGCAAATCTCCCATTAAAAATGACATAAAACAGTATCCTATCTTGATCTGGGCAAATTTATCTTTCCTTTACTCTTACCAGAAAAAAGAACCATGACAGACATTGACTCTGTTTAAATTTTACTCAATTAAAGGAGGAAAACTTATTATTCTCTAAAATAAGAACTAAGTTTATGTAATAGGATGCAGTAGAAAAATTCAATCTGCTCGCAAAGTGAAAGCTTGAGATTTGTTTATGTACAGAAAGCATCAGAGGTGTTCTAAATTACAAAATACAAGCATTCACTCAAAAAAACAGCGCTAGCTTTTTGCTGAATACAAACAGATGCACTCTCTCCTCAGAAAAATGCAGGCAGATGCTAAATTCGAACTTTCTAGCTTTTCAACAGTTTAATATTATTGAAAGTTTGATCTGCGATAAGTTCTCTCTTGGGAATGTAGTTCTATCAACTCGGCTAGAACTATAAGAGCAATTCATAATGGATTTCCGCACAGATATAAATCAGGCAACACAACAATAAACTTAGCAAGCTGTTCTTACTTCTCAAAAGCTATAAGTTTCTTCCAAGCCATCCACTGCACTTCTTCCTGGAAAAACAAACAAGCTAAAACTTTACTTTAGACAGAAGCAGGAAAACAAGGATTGTAAGAAAGGACAACCAGGCTAAGTGTAAGCAATCCAGGCTTAACAAATAAGAAGGGGATGCTTAAGCTCAAAAGTCCCAATAACTTTCTTACTCCACATCATCCAAAAATTTTTATATGGGGTTGAGAAAATTCTGTTTCCACATTCTACTTCTTATGCACATCACAATTTACCTTTAACCTCTAAAGAAAGGGTTGCAGATTACATAAATTACCGGAAGAAGAGGAGTATATGATATTAATCATCTTAGATCCTAAAAATCCTAATACTACCATCATGGCCTATTGGGCAACACAATACCCAAATATTGATAAGATTACCAAGATCTTTCCCCATTAAGATTGTTCTTGATTTTCTTTTTCTATTCTGAATCCACTTAAGCTCTTTTACATGGCTTTCTTTTAAGTTTTCTAGCAGAATATTTGGTAATGAACTACCAAGAAAAATGTGATTCGTAGATTTCACTCCACCGACAAAATCTATCATGTCCTAATTGATACTGCATAATGAGCTGCATGCCGGAAACTAAACTAATTGAAGACCAAAAGGCAAAACCGTAGAAGTAGTGACCCCCCTCCAACAAGGGCATCAAATGGAAAAACATGAATAGCAAAAGAAATGTTAAGAGTATGCTTATTATATATTGTTTGTGTGCACCTTCTTAATGAATATAATATCAGGGCATAGGATTGAATTAGAGTCTTGCATACCCGTATACATGGATATGGATATGAAAGCAAATGTGTGGCATGATAGTCTCATGCTATCTTAATGCACAAACAGGCAAATGTAATTTTGTCAAATTTCGACTTTTCAATTTTTAACGAATTTTCTGATTTTCATAAAGTAACAGAAAAGGAATCCTACAAATATATTTCGCTTTTCAGGAAAGATGCAACACGCATACATGCATTTGTTTATGGAAACAAGTGTATGAGATATGTAAACGATTCTCTGACTCTCATAGCATTATATATCTCATCATTCTTAACAGTATATTTCCCTTTATTTTAAATATATACATAACCTAATAGCTCATATATCTGATCTTAATGTATCTCATGGCACTGAGATAAACTCATATATATGCACATGTCCATATTTATTGCTTCAAGTATATGATTATCCTAATTTATTCTTTCCTTTAGTTTAAAATATTTACACATTTATATAGTAGGAGCATTGAGTGTACATGTTTTACTCCAAGGACATATAAATTAAATTTATTCTCTATGAAAATTATGCATTATTTGTCCCCAGCAGGATATACTCTGAATCCCATATGGAACTAATCATGTTCTTGTCGTTTATCCATTAGTTGCTCCTTCTCAACAAGACCAATCCTCTTGGCCAGGAAAAAAAAAAAAAACATCAATCTCTGTAGGCAATTTCTGAATTGCTTGACACTTTTCATAAAAATTTAATATCTAAGGTTAAACCACGGAATTTACTGTCTTTCATGTTAATTATGGTTTGTGTGGCATGTGTCGAGCGCAGCTTCCTCTTGAGAAGTGTTTACCTATTCTTTACAAACACAGTTGGTGCAACCTTTATAAAAGTCTAACCTTTCTTTACTAATTTAAATCACTCAATAGAATTCATTATACTTCCCTTGAAGCTGCGCTAAACCAACTGAAGCTGATAGATGGAAGCTGATATTGTACTTGCATTAAAACTCCCTATGGTATAGGTCATGTAACTTAGGCTCAGCACATGAAAATTAATAAATACCGATGAAACAAGCAGAGAAGTCTAGAGTTTTTGAGTCCATGGCATGCCTTGTTAAATAGACCAGAGACCTTTTTGTTGAATTGCAACAGTAATACCATGTTAACCACATAAAAACAAATCTAAATAGATAAATATAACTATGCTTGCAACTGCAAATAGAACTTAGGATAGATCAATTATATATTCATATAAAGATAAGAAAACAAAAGAAAAAAGATTGCCCCTTGGATGTAAGGTCTGGTTCTATTATTAACTACCCGGAATATCAACATGGCCAGCAATCAAAAGAAATACAGAAAAGGAAGCATATTGTTGCCTTATAAGAGCCAGTAGGTGGTACTGCAAGCATATTCCAGTCAATCTCATCGACATATTTCTTTCGTTCCCTGTAGACAGCCCTGGCACTGTTGTATTTTGGTTGATATTCTGACACTAGTCCTTTTGCCTGGAAACACCACAAGACCATCAAAACTTTCTTGTAAACTCCTATTACAGTTATCATAACCGACTAAACATGAAAAGGAGTGCATGAAATATTGAAAAAAAAAAACTGAATCTATTAAACTGGATTATATTTAAAACATTGTTATTATTACCAATTGACGGCTGACTGAGTTTTCAAAATTCTCATACTCTCTCCAGAGTTGTTCAATATGATGGCAAGGTGTAATAATAGCCGTCTGATATGCTTTTCTGATGGCAGTCATTCTTTGAGACTCTTCTTGTGCATTTAGAGCCTGCACAAGCACGTCATGTACAGAGTAAGCAACAGCCTGCAATGCAAAAGATCTCTCCAAGAACTGAAGCATGAGGACAAAAGAATAAGCAAACCGGCAATGACTTCAGAAAAGCAATGTACTCCATCCACACAGGCCCAGCTGCCATGTCACCTCCTGATAGTACATGGGGAAAATGAGGGTTACAATATCCGTCTTAAAGAATAAAACTCAATTTTCCAACACATATATAATTTTGAGAATCCAAGTTTAACAGACAGTAATGTTGAGGATTGAACATTACAAATTATCTTATCGTGCAGAAAAGGAGAGAAAACAGAGAAACAGAAAATGGAAGCATAAACGACTTTAGCACCCTACATTATTATTAACACACTGAAGTCCTGCATGTGCCTGATGATATAATACCACTCCTCAATATTCATTTGTCAGGAGAGCATATCTAAGGCTGATCAGAAATGATCACAACCGACATGTAACAAATATAGTTCTCTTCACAACCTAATCAACAATACAATCTATACCCTCATATGACAATGTATCCATCCAATTCTAAGTCCCTAATGCCAACCTCTTATTGAAGATAAGTACAATTTTTCCCAATTTACTGACGAATGGAAGATGCAAATGTCAAAAAGAGAAAAATATTATGCATCTTTTCTTCCTTTAATTTTTTAAAAGATCAAAGGCATATCGCTGACTTACAAATTCCTTGTAAATGGCATTACCAAAAATAAGAATACAAGAAACATTATTTAGCAGAACCATTTCAGTTAAGTCCTGGCCCTGATTATTTATAAATAACCTACAGGACTATTAACAATTTTGCAAGGCTACCATTATTACCCAAAATGGATGTTGAAGGTGTTAAGATAAAAGCTAACAAGTACCCTAAGAAAGGGTAGGGAAGAAGACCTACCTACAAAGTTCAGCATGAAAAGAAATGCTTTTTTAGTCTCTTCATGGCCCTCTACCCCCTTCTTGTCATTGACCTTCCTAATGAAACGAATGTAGCAACGCCTAGAAATACGACATGAGGAACAATGAGCGTTTACCAGGGGGTGGGGGTATGAATACATGAGCAGCATAGATAAATAGATCAACAGATATATATTTTGTATTAACAGAAACCCAAACACAAAGCAGAAAGGAAAACACATGTTAAAGACAAATATCAGTCCCCACTTAAAACCACAACTTCCAATAAATATAACATCAATTTACTCTTCAAGACTAAGAAACTCATTACCCTTTCAGGAGATAAAATAGCATGTGTGCTTTTCAAACGTGAGCAGCATGTCACATTCTATTTTCCTAAGTTTTCATGGCAGAACAAATGAAATCGTCTCACTGAGAAAGATTCCACAAGTAGCACTCAGAAGATAGCCTTTAAAACGTTGGAAAAACAAGTAAAAGTAAGGCATATCAAATAAATTGATTACCGAAAGAACGAAGATACTCAGGGATTGCTATACTGCCTTTGGAGCCCATAGCACATGGCAAAATTGTACAGAGACTATTGTGACAATAATAAAGACCATACATCGTGAAAAGCAGGTACCCAATGCTCGACACCAATGAAAAAGGCATCCACTCACTTGTATCGTATCAAATGAACTCATGTGAATGTGACCACAAACATTGCTTGTTAATTCATGAAAATTAGGATCAAAGAATTTTACGGGACACTGAAAAACTGTGTGTGCATGAGAGAGGGTAGGGAAGAGAGACCACACCAGAGAGGAACTTGGAGACAATTCAACAAACAGCGGCTAAATATCAGCCTCGTTGCATCGTCATTGTTCACAGCCATGTGAGCTTCCACATACTGCTTCCAATATTTGGCCTGCAGAAGCAAATGGAAACCATTAGGACAGAAGGGCATTATCTATATATGATATATAGCAAGAGGAAGTAGGGAGAAGCTCACGCATGTAGGGAAGACACCTAGGAGCTGCTCGTATATCGGCACCGCCTCCGTAATAGGCAAACGCTGCCATATTATCAACCCAAAAGATGAATTCACTGAACAAAAGCTCACCCAAAAATATTCGAATTTCAAAGGTTCAGAAGCATCAACAAGAAGGCCGCCGCAAAATCCGAATATTATACCAGGGCGTCGTTTGCCAGAGCTTCCGCGGCTTCAACATTGTACTTGTCGACGGACGGGTTGTCACCGGCAGCCTCTTGCTCCTAATTGCATCAAAAACAGACATTAATTCACCTCGGAATAATAATTGAACCCCCAAAACCAGAGAAATCGATGAAGAAGACATCTAGTGGAGCAGCTCCGATAGACGTGCCTTTGAGTCTGCAGCGCCGGGATTCTCGACCGATGTCATTCTGCTTGAGAGCACAGGTTAGACGGAGCGAGGAGCTGTATGGTAACCCGGGTGGGTGAAATTGGCGGGAACTTCCATGATTAGGGTTTCAGAACGAGGTGAAGAAGAAGAACAGGACAGTGAGGGGGAAGCAGCAGTGTAGAGACAAAAGGAAAAAAAAATGGAAAGTTACTCACTGACGATACGATGAAAGAAGCGCGCAAATCAAAACGGTCCGGTGTGAGTCGTTTTTTTTTTATTTTTTTATTTTACCCGAAATTAGTAATTAAATAATGGATTATAAAAATATAAATATGTTCTATTATTATACAGAAGAAGTTAAATTAGTTGATGTCACTTTTAAACTCCTAAAATACCCTTGATATAACCAATAAAAAAAGATAAATAGGGATGAAGTGGTAAAATCGTTTATATAATAACAAGTATCAAATAACTACTCCCTAATTTTCATTTTTAAATATATATTTTATTTATTTACTTAATATACGCTCTTTAAAGATTTTGTATTTGACTGTACAACGGACAATTCCTTGCTGCTTATGTGATCGCGTAATTGAATATTAATTTTTGTAGCATTTTCAGTATTTGAAAAATATATCATCAGTAAACAAATAAAAATATAAAAATGTAATTTAAAAGTGAAAACTGACAACCATTTAGTGGTAGATGTAGTCTTAAAATTAATTTCACAATTTCACCCCCTAATTATTTAAAAAATTATTTACCAAAGGTATTTTTAAAAATTCAAAAGGAATATTTATAAAAAAAAAAATCAAAAAGAAAGGCAGAACAACTCTCTTCTCACTTAAGGTTATAGAAATTATACAACTCCATCAAACTGATCTGGTGTGGTTTTTGGTTGAACCAAAAATTAAGGGAGTGCTGAGATTAATATGCTTGATTTATTATATATTTTACTCAATTTTAATTGGATTTAATTAATAGTTTTCACTATTTTTCGTTGGTCTATAGGTTCAAGTGATATTGTGGGTATGACAGTTTTGTTGAATATGTATAACTAGATGTTCACCTGTGTTACGTATGGAATTGTCCATTATATAGTTGATTATAAATTCTCACTTTTAACAATTGAATATTATTTTTTTTTACAGATAATTAATTTTTAGATAGTAAATAAAATATATAACTAGAAATGAAAAATAAGAGAGTGGTTAATTGGTAGTTGAGATTATACGACTGATTTTAACACTTCATCCTCATTTTTTTATTGATTTAAAATATATTTGTAAAGGGTATTTTGGGAAGTCTAAAAGTGAGGCTAACTAATATCACGTCACCCATCTAATTATAAATTACATTCATGAAAACACATCGAATTAAAATTTCAGAGTGATATTTACTAAGTATTAGAAAATTAAATTTACAAATATCAGTTTTTTTTCCTTTTTTTTTAAATGAATTGTTTCAAAATTTAGCCCGACCGATCCTGAGATTCGACGCCTACAAACTCATTTTTAGACCAGCGTTGCTGCGTTTGTTATTCATTGCAGTGATTTAAAAAATAATAATCTTAGAAAAATATTTAAAAAAGTACAACGCCAGGCCAAGAACTTGGACGATCGGACTCCAGGGGCTCGAAACAGAGTAAAATTGGTCAGATATCTTCGCACTCAGCCTTACTTGTCGAGAAAGCATTTGCTTACTTTTTCGGTGTACAAAGAAACACAAATACCGAGAACGGATAAATTGAAGATGAAAATAAAAGAGACGACAAATCTAAATCAAATTTAGAACCTTACGATCATAGGATAAGAACAAAACAAACTGTACCAGGTTCACCGAACTCCCTTTCTCAAGTATTTGCTTACTTTACTATGTACGAAAACATCATCAGTTTCGGTTAATCCGAGGTTAAAAAAAATTCAAATACAAGGTTGTGGCGCCATCCATTCCCAAGTCTCGACCGACCGTCATGAAAAAAGCACGATGCATGAACATAAAAGTCATTAAGGCGGCAAGCCCCCATAGCATTAACTGAAAGGTTCTTTGTCCTAGTCTATGTCATAAGGGTCGTCCTTAATCGACTGCTGATGACCTCGGTCGGGGCATCTCTTGCTGTGACCGAAGTCAAGTAACACTCAATTGGAGACCAGCGAGACCGACACCGGTGTCTTGATGTCTAAAATCGACATGTTTGGTAATTTCCAATGTAAAAAGGTAAGGACTAGACCAGATTTCCACCACTCCACATGATCAACTCCAAATGAAAAAACCCGACCCTCAATCAACAACACCGCGGCTTACAACCATATTCAAAACATAGCAAGCAGTCGGATTTGTGAAATTGCGCATACCATAAGGTCGGCACTACTGCAACCTCACAAATGATCATTGGATGCATGCTAACTCGAAAAAGCTATAAATGAGCAAAAACATCTAAGCACGACAGGAATTCCGAGATATCATGCGAACCGGGAAGACAGATCAAGTCTAGGAATGCGTGTAATACCGTCTCAATCCAAAATCTGGAGAAAACCAAATCAAAACCAGGAAGCAGCTGTCTCGTGAATCCACGAACACAACCATTTCCTCCGATGTCAGTTTCATGACCATCTGAACCAATCCTCTGGCGACCATGAATGATACAAAGTCTCAGGACCAGTTATATTTTCATTCAGCGGCACCCACATTTAGAAACTACCACTAAGCTATCCTTTGTCAAGTTCGGTTCAGTGAATTGGGAGTTAAATTGAATGAAATCGGGATATATGCCCGATTTCCATAGCATTTACCAAGCACTGCCTTAGATGATCAATAATGTAAAGGCAGAGACCCAATGTGAAAAGAAAGAGATGGCAAAGATAGAGACACAAAGGAAACAAACAACTAGACAAGGGCAAATACAAATGCTGTGCATCAGTAGAGGCAAATCTGAAATCATTTGACATGAGAAACTTACTCTGGTGTATAATCTCTTCTTTACAACGATGATTTCAGATATGACAAGCACGGGACACACGCACCAACATCAACTAAACACAATTAGATAAAGTCCTTACCTAGAACAAGAGTCTCCCACAGTGCATAAGAACTACTCGACCAAAGATGCTGGCAATATCCTGAAATTTCGGAGTAGAATTTCAAAGCCAAGTACAAGCAAAGAAAAACAGAAAACAACAGACGGAACAAAACCATCTTTTGCCACTGTTATCTGATTATTTACAAATTTCGAGTTTCCTGACTTCTTTATATGGCTAAACCATCCTATTCCTATTCACATTCAAAAACAGGGTTCATTGCATGATCAATCCCATCATCAGACTGTGAAAACTAAGAATAGAGAAACCATATTTACATTTCAATTCAAAGAAACTTACCGAATCAGTTTTTAAGAGTATTAAGTCAATATCGCCCATAATTTTTCCCATATCCATTGCGCCTTTGACGCTGAAACTCGCTATAACCACCATGAGGCCTCGCAGGGTAGTTTTCCATTGGATTCAAGGGGACATTCCTAGGATCCATCTGGATAGCATACTGAGAGTGTGGTGGGCCATCATAATCAGAAAAATTTTGCTGCTTGTAACCAAAAGCTGGGCCAGGCATTTGCTGACGGGTCTGCTGCTGACGCCTCTCGGCATCAAGTTGAAGGAATTCCTCAAACTGTCTTGCATGCGAACCCCTTACAATTGAGAGTTTCTTCATATAACTCTCCCTCGTTTCCCGAATAGCCTAAAATAGCAGAGGAACAAAAATAATAAAAGCTAGAGTGTCACACAGATGTACGGCCACTTAAAACCAATAGCATCTCAGGAAAAAGAATTTTTAATCTTCAGCTTTCATGTATCCAGACACTTCACTGGTTCACCATGTTCGTAAGTAGTACAGAAATCATGGAAATCCATAATGACTATGACAGGAGCTTGACATCAAATGGTTTACCTCAGATAAATCTTCCCAGCAAAAAATTGTGAATATACAAGAGAGAAATGACTGGAATACTGGACTAGAAATAGGCAGGTAGGAACCTTATAAAAGGAGTGAACATGCCCCCCTCAATGAATTAAAATTTTATGTTTCCCAGACAACCATATATCAGTTTTACTGGGGCAGACTTGACGGTTTAAAACTAACTGTTTTTAACTATATTTAGAAAGTAAAAGATATGCGGAAAAAGAAATTATAAAAGGATTCGCTATGTAAAGCTCGCTCATAAGCATAGAGTTGGTCAACACTAGCTTGTTTATATAAACAAAACAGGGAGCTTTCCATAATAATAGAGCTCAAAGCCTGAGAAGTCCAGCATGTTGTACAGGCTAGATAAGCAGGCTACATGTAAACCATTTGTTGTAAGCCAGTTGTATATTATACAACTATGCTATTTGATTTATTTCTTACCTCACGGTGTTTGTAATTCTCTTCATCTTCCTCTTTATCCCTGATTCTCTCAAGATCCATTACCTCACGCTTATACTCCAATTCCAGTTCTTCTAATGTCTGTGGAAATGCTGGCATTTCAGGATGACGTGCACTCGCAGCTTGAACACCAGGTGCTCTTCTCTCACCATCATTTCTATGAACATTCATGCTCTGATTATGACCATTATAAGAATTATAGGAGTTGCTCTTGTATGGAGGATGTGCTGGAGATTTTGAACGGCTCGAATGACTTCTAGACCTATCATTACCGTAAGCTTCACCAAAGGAAGAGCATGTCAAGGACTTGATTCTAGATGATACTCTACAGGAAGCTTCAACCATAAAATTATTTATTCAGAAAATTCAGCCATCTGAGACAAAGAAGTCTTGATATTCTCTCAGTGAGAACTTGCACTTTTGGATCCATCCACGAAAGATGACTTCAGAATTAGGTACATGCTGCTTGAACTTAAGAACTTACCTCTTGCTGCAACCAACGACAAGCAACAAGCATTATCCTAAAGAATTGGCAGAGAGTATGAACATTGATTCATCTACTAGTAGACCTATATGCTACATGCATAAAAATATCAGCTTCTTAAAGATGCCACATATTGATGCTTCACCCTGGCCCTACCTTGTGGAGGAGACACCTTATTAAATCTTTGCACATCCTCACGAATACGATCTTCAGAAACTCTTTCCTGCTTATTAAACCTCGGTTGGAAATGTGATGCACTTGGAGGACCGCGATTAGACCTTAAAGAGTCAGAGCGTCTAAATCTGTCACCGACAGGGCTACGGACAGGTGACCTGGATCTGGATGTACGAGTACCAGTAGGACCCCTTTGATCACCCCCATCCTTGATCATTTTGTGGACTGCATCCACACCTTTGGCCAAGATTAACCTGTCCTTGCCACTAACAATCAAAAATTTCTCCTCGAGTCTGAGTTTACAGCCAATATCCTTCTCAATCTTTTGCATTGCTTTCTCAGTGAAAAGTGCTCTCACATGATTGTCCCTGGCAGGGACTCGCTCAAAGAAATCTTGAGACTTACGACTGGCTCCCAGTGTAGAAGGGCAACCCTGTGAATATCAAATATTGAAAAAAAGAATCAGATGCAACATCAGTTCTTCCAAAGACTAAATTCAGGAAATGCTCCATCCAAGATCACTAATAGTCCCCTTGTTTAATACTTACTAAACGTATGCCAAACTAATCGTAACAAGGAGATATAAATTTACTTGCAACAAAAAGGAAACAATAAATTACAGCCTGCAAACGTTCATTGCAGACAGCCTGCAGGTGTAATTGCACAGGCTTTCAAGCATTTGTCTTATTTTATTGTACTTTGAACATAAGAAAGACACATTGATTGGCAGATGAACTAAACCTGAGTAAAGTGACCAGGATCGCCACATATTTTACAAATCATCTCTTCTTCTTTCTTCTTCTTCCAGTTCCTCTCAGTAGCCTTTGATTTGGCTTCCCAAACCTTTGCCTCCCTACTAGTGAAATCAGTAGGAACTGCATTAGGGTCACGAGGTTCTTCTTCCTCATCAGAACCGGCATGGGGCCTCTTACTGTTATTGGCATTATCTTGTGTATTAGCAGTTGTAGATCCAGGAGGACCAGTGTATTCTTTGTAAAGATCTCTAAAATCATCATCATTATCCGAGTCTGATCTACTTCCCATCAGTTAAATTGTTAATTCCCTGCATTACAGACCAGAATGTCGCATTAAGACAGAGTGAAAGAAGAAGAAGATATAGAGAAGCCAGATGCAACAAAAAAAATCATGCTTTAGTTGATAACATATTAAGTCTGAGGTTTTAGATACAAAGGAGAAGAGGATATAAGCTCTTAGAAAAAATTCATGGACCTAAGGGACTAAATAGAAACCATAATAAAACTACAAAGGGAAGAAAGAGAGACAGTTGCATCAAAAAGAATACGCCCCCCATTTCCTTCCACCTACAAATTTCCCCCGACAAGGGAGACTCTAACATAAGGCATCCCCTCCTAAATCTTTCCCAAACAAGGGAAATACTCCACCTAAAGATCACTGTGTCCCATTTCTCACTTAATGTCCCCATCCAAAAGTGAACTAAGCATTATCACTGACCACAAATGTACGATGTCATAAGGGATAAGCTGCTGCCCAAAAGCACTATCGACAGTATATCAGCGAAACCACACAAAGAAAAAACACTACTCCGAACATCATGGTGTGTCTTCTTATACTGAGAATAATAGCAAAGATATTGACTGAAAGTAATCACCAAAGCTGGATAATGCTTCGTATAAACATAGGTCCATGAGTGCCAGAAAATGAAAATAAAACACAGGGAGAATAAATTCTTAGGTGACCCTACATGTGGCATGGCGTGAGAAAGTACCTATCAAAATATGACAAACGAGCAAATCAGTATCAATCATCCGATTAGAGTTGTCATAATTAATAATAATTTAATTGATCCTTTTTCTACACGTACATAAGTAAGATCATCTAAGATTTTTTTCCAGAGGGAGAGAAGGAGGGATAATGACTAGTTCTGCATTTACGTGGAACAGAAAGGAGGAGAAAAAATCCTTAGGCATTGAGCTCCCCGTGCTTCCGGGAATCATTCGCGAAAAAGAGCCCAAAATTCAATCCATCTGATAGACGAACCAAACAAAGTGATAAAGAATTAGCATTTCAGCTACAACCATGTGACGGCTCCAATCTTTGAAGCAAAGAAACAGCCGAAAGCAACGATGGAAGAGCGAATGCTCGGCAGTTAATGGATTAAAAGACGTTGGGGAACTCCATTGCTCGAGTAGAAGAAATCAACAGCAACCACTACGGAGAAATCACGGCAAGATTGAAATCCGAACGAGAGAGAATTATTCGGAGAGAAGGCGCCACCTGAAAGGAGCTCCGAGCGGCGAAGTGTGGAGGGGGAGAGTGAACCCTAGGAGGCGTCCTGGTCTGGTCTCCGCTCGTCGCCGTCCGCCAGTTTTTCAGTTTGTTCATCTGTTCCGTACTTAGTTTTACCCTTTGCTCCTCGGTTTAGTGTTATTGACGGACAGGTCCCTCAACTTTTCCCTCTTTTTTTCCACAGTAATCGGGCATAAAAACACGTGTATTATTAAAGAAAATTATACAAAGACAAGATACATTAATCATTTCGGGTCGGGCCGGCATGTCCTAATAAGAAGGGAGTCTGATAAGTTTTAGCCCAATCACTGCACGTACCATTATGGGCATAGGCCGGGAAGTTAGCTTCATAATATTTTTTATTTTAAATTTATTTCAATATTTTTTATCTAAGGAAAACTTATTTTTACATTATTTTTACTATTAATTTACTTTATTTTCATATTATTAGACTATCGACCTAGTCCGCCCTAAATTCATCCGGCACGGTCCAGATGCATTAAGATTTTGAGTTGGGTCGGACCAACCCAGTAACCTTTGACCTACATACGATCTTGTCGTGACGAGACATGGCCTAAAATTGCAACCTGTAAAACTCATTTCATATAAATTAAATTGTAATATATTATAACTAAACAATTTAATTATACGGATTTATAATAAATAGTATTCACTTCTATTTATTCATTTTTATTTTATTTCCGTGCGAATCACAGGTCAGTCTCTAGTATAGTGAGATAGTTAAGTCGCCATTACTAGTACTCTCCTTCTAAAAAATACCTGCAAATAGAAGTATTTAGAGTTCCGAAGGTAAAACTGTAAAGTTAAAAATCTAGTGACCGATTAAATGCTTATTTTTAATATTTTTGCATATACATGAGTGAATTTTAATTTAATGTTCTACTTTTAAAATTGATGATACACAATTGAATTCTCCCAATTCCACAAAACAAACCATTTAATGTTATTTCCCACCAATTAGTACACTTCATCATATTTAAATCTTCTTTTTTGAATTAAATGAGAATAACAATAGCAGTGACTAATTCACTCCGCTACGCAATGTTCAGATATTTAACTCCAACCGTGAATATATTGGATGAACTAAATAATTAGTAATTACTACCAACCCTTCAGCACAACACTATCAAAGGCTCAAGATAGTTGGATAAGTCGGCATCCTCTGAGCTAAAGTTCGAAGAATACATTTCTAGTAAATATTTTTTACAGGTGCATAGAAGTGAGTCGCATTGGACACTCTAAACTCACCAAATAATATGAGTACGAGTTTTGAATTACTGAACTGCCGATTTGATTTGATAGATTTTGATGGAATAGATCAAGATACAATCTAATATTCTATGAATTAAAAAAAATGTCTATTACTTTAAAAAGAAATTCAAAATAGTTTTTGTCTATTTTTGAGTTACAAAAATGCCCTTAATCAAATTTAATTTATAATTGATCAAATTTAATTAGAATAAAACAATAGAATATATGAAATCTATTTTTCTTCGCTGGAACCCCTCCGAATTTTCCCATTCTACTTCCATCTTTATTTGACTTGAACCACTCATTTTTTATGCACTGTATCATTTTTTATGCACTGTATCCTTAAATATAATCTCTTTGGTCAGTTCCATATTTACTTAATCACCGCATTATCTTTTTCAGTCACCTCAAATTTTACGATAAAAGCATAATTGATAATTTCATACAGAGTACGAGTGATCATTTAGTATTATTACAAGAAAAGGACACTTACCATGTTGATGTTTCAGATATAACCTAAGGGCTATTTGTTTCACAGTAAAGTTGACTGCAAATTCAAATTTTAAACTTTGTAATCAAATTAACATTGGCTCGAATACCACAATCTCAGATTCCAACTCATTTTCTAATACAATTTTAAGATAATTCAAATTTTCCTTATAATCTTAACATTTGCCATAATCTAACAATACCCGAGCCAGCGGATCGTATCGACGCCCTGCACCCGATTTGCTCTCAGTCGTTCCCAATTCAAGTCTCGAAACCAAAATCATCACGCGCATAAAAAACTTGCAACAAATGACATGCATAATAATAAATAAATAAATAAATTAATTAATTAATTAATTAAACCTTAAAATACATAAAATTCTTAAATTATGTCCAGTTTTATTAAAAATTTTATCATTATTTTTATTTATACCTATCAAATTTTACAATCATTTATATCTTTTAGATACCACAATATTATATTTCGATATATAATCTAAAAAATTGGCTACTATCAAAATTTCCCTTAAAATCTTAACATTTTTTTTGTAATGTGCAGTAATAAATCAAACCTTAGAGGGGCGGAATTGCCTCCAAGGAGCCAGCCTAACTAGTAAACTGACACCAAATAATACATCAGCAAATTAGTTCGAATCTCTCGGAAGATGGTATCCGGGGATTAATGGTGGGCCCCAGGCCGTACAATACACTGTCCGGTGGACTAGTCGGGAATCGTTGTCGATCAGATGACCGGTCCGGACACTGCTAAAAAAAAAAAAAAAAAAAGAGGGGGCGGAATTATCTAGTAATTGCAAGCCGGGACCCGAACAGACGGCATGGGGACCTTACTTCAAATTACAAAAAGGTTAGGGCCTGTTCGAAAATTTGGGACTCAATTAAGCGGCCAGCACGCGACACGTGGTGACCGTGAACGAGGGGAGGAGAGAGCACTAACGTGCGCCGGTCGGGTGCGCAGGCTCTTAACCTGCGCCAAAATTGCAGCGCGAGAGAAGGAAATGTAGACGAAAGCCCACCGAGAAAGGGAGAGAAGGGAGATTCGAAAAATTGCTAAAGGCACTCCCGAGGGAACGAATAACGACAGGGACAGAGAAATGAAGAAAAATTGCTCTGCATGAAAATTTTTTTAAAAAATTGTTTTTATAAATTATTTTCGTGTATATTATCAAAATATTACATGTTAAATATATCAATCACTTAATAAATATAAATAATTTATATTTGTTATATAAACATTTTATATTTATTACGAAATTACATGTTCAATATGTAATTTTAGATTTAAATAAAATATTTATTTTAACATTAAACTTTTCTTTTTCTATTAATTAAGTTTCTATAACAAAATGACATTACAGGTGAACGTACGATTTTTTAACAGTACAGTAGAAAATAGTCAACGAGAGACAATAACCTATAAAAACCTTGACAATGTACAGTGTTTTTGGTCGCTCCAGGACAGGGACAGGGTCTTCCTGGGAGTGGCGTTAGCGAAAAGATGGAGGACAGCGGGAAGATTGCTGCTTCCACTCCTTACCATTACCATTACCGCCCCGCGGTCCTCCTCCTCCCCCTCCCCCTCCTTCTTACCGCCTCCTCGTCCACACTTTCGCAGCCAATCCCTAACCCTAACACCGCCTCCGACTCCCTCCCTCCTCAAAATTCACCTCACGCCGCGACTCGGTCTTCTGATTCATCTCTACCTGCCTCTCCGGGCTCGCTCCGTTGCTCTAGTTTCTCCTTTCGTCCGTTCCTGCTTCATTTCTTGTCGCGTCGGCGCTCTTGCTGCTGCTCTCTTCTCGCCGGAGGCTCCCGATCATCCTCGCTGTTCTGTCCCCGCCGGCGTTGGCTTCTTCCTCGGGGGATAGGGCATCGAATCGGTTGGATCTCTCGGTGAGTCGAGTCTCGCTTTCTTGGCGAGGTTCATGTACTATATGTCATTGTTGTTTCACTCTTGTTTAAACTTTTTTTTCACATAATGTTGCCGACACTGGTTCTTCTTCTCTTATTATATGTATTCCCCGTCTGAGGTTTTGATCTCCTTTGTCTTGTCGGAACTGCAAATTTTCAACTTTGGGGAGCCTTGAGTCCTTAGCTGGGCAAGGTTTGATCCACTATAAGAGGAATTGTTTTTGCTTCTACTCTTATTTGGTACAAATTGGTGAACATGGTGTCATAAAGTTTTGCTGCTGAGTCGTTTTGGGTAGTTTTTCCACTTCAACTGTATGTCTCTACGGCAATGAATTCTGGGTACTGTCATGTCTTACTTTCCATATTCCTCTTGTTGTCTGACTTCCTTTTTTTTCAATGGTTGTTTCTCCTGTAACTTTGGAAATGCAGCTTCTTATTGAAGAGGGATTAAATATGATACTGATGTTCCTTTTCTTCTAATCTATGTAAGGTGCTGCGAGAGCTCCACCCTTGTCATTCTTTGTCCATGGAAGAATTTGGTGGCAATCATTTTAATGTCATAAGTGGTGTGGTGAGGAGGAGGAGAACCCAACGTTTCCGTAGACCTCAATCTGATTCCTTCTCATACGATGAAGGGAATGAAGCCTCGTCTTTGTCTCCAGCACCACCTTCGGATGATGCCAGCAAGGGATCCAGTGACGAGACTGTCAGTGGAGAGACCAATTTCAAGAGAAAGGAGTTCAATCTCAATCAGTGTGTGCACGTGTCTTCTTCTGTGGGAACAGAAGCTGAGGAATCACTCAAGAATTTGAAGGAAGATGATGGAGGCTTCGATGCCTTTTACAATAATAATGAGCTTGGACATGGGGGAATTATTAACAGAAGATCTAGTGAGGGTGTTCTGGCTCCAGCAAACTGGAAGAGTTCTAGCTGGCAAAATGGAGACAGTCAGACTTCTGGACAATCAGGAGTTGCATTAGATGGATCTGGAAGTGAAAGCAAGGTTAAGAAAGTGAAGCTGAAAGTTGGCGGTGTTACTCGTACAATTTCCACATCAAATGGTGCATCAGAGACTTCTGAAAAAGTCAAGCAGAATGCTCAGGTATTCATATTCGATATGGGCTTCTTGGTATTAATATCCAATGTCTTCCAAATTGAAAGGCTAATGAGAGTGTGGCCAGTGGGCTAACTGTTCGGTTTTGAACTGTTATAAGGGTAATAAGATTATAAATGACAGGAGAAAATAATTCCCTGTAGAACTGTGACCAATCTAAATTTAGGTTAATCTCCCGT
The DNA here is from genome assembly GCA_037672795.1 of Lagerstroemia speciosa. Classification (NCBI taxonomy): domain Eukaryota; kingdom Viridiplantae; phylum Streptophyta; class Magnoliopsida; order Myrtales; family Lythraceae; genus Lagerstroemia; species Lagerstroemia speciosa. The sequence goes on from CM075306.1 coordinate 2,217,046, forward strand.
GGCATTAGTGTTTTGTACTATAAACTGCTTTTACTGATGGGTTTGTCGGGATTGTATTAAATGCAATATCGTGGATGTTTTCAAGATTATTGTGGACTTGCGCTGTGGTAAATATTAGTGGATGTTTTATTCACCCGAGAAATGGAGGATGCTTTCTTGTGTCAGAGCATATAAATTAAATGCTGCTGAACTTTTATTGAGTTTAAATCAATTAATGGGATAGCATTTGAATGGTCTTATTTGTAAGAGATTGCCCCCTTATTTATCCAATCTCTTGGCCGAAAAGCCTGGCCTGAATGTAATGAGGCATTGGCTAATTTGTCAGCTGTTTTCAAGAGTCTGACTGACAAAGAGGTTGAAATATATTAGAAGGGCTGTTTATAGAAAACAAAGTAATCTTATGGGGGATTAGTCAACTCCAATTCAAGCAGTTCCAACTGGGAATGGCTGTGTTGCAAATTTCTTTAAAACTTTATGGGTTTTATTTCAACTGTCCGGATTTTAAATCACTGATCTTAACCAGAGGCTTTAAATAAGTTGCTGCTTTCTTCTATGGAACATTTTATATCTAATGGATTTCTTGCTATATAAAATTTAATGTGGCAGGGAATTTTGGGCTATGGCAATTCTCCCTCAGATAAAAGGAGTGGGCTGAAGGGCATTCCCTGGAAAGATTTCTCGAGAGGTGGCATTATTTTTGGGAGAGAACACTCTGCAATGGGAAAGATAACTGGAAAGAATGTGGCAGGGAAACAAGGGGATAAGTCTGAACCTGTTCGGAAGAGCAAGAGGATGCCTAAGAAACGAGTATTGGACGGTGACTTTGATGATGATGAAGATGAAGAGATCCGGTATTTGGAAAAGCTCAAAGCATCAAGGATTAGTATGGTAAATAAGGAATTTGATGTGGACTCTGGCAGGAAGCAACGGAAACTTGCCAGCGTTTCTGATATTGAACGACAAGGTGCATTCAAAGCTGGCAAAGATGCAAAGAGGAAGATCAGAGCTGATAGAGTTTTCGAAGATGCGGACTATGAGGAAGAAGAAGAAATGGGATCTGAAGGGGAGCTCGAAGGGAAGAAGAAGAAGCAAAAGAGGGAATCGGTTGATTATTTGATGGATAATAGTAAGAGGGAGATAACTCTTACAACACGCCAACGGGCCCTGCAATCGAGCAAAGATACCTCGATGGGCCCAGGATCTAGTTTGATCGAATTCCCGAACGGATTACCTCCCGTTCCACCAAGGAGTATGTGCATAATCAATGTTTTTATTTGTAATTAATTTTGGTCTTTAGCTGCTTGGAATGCTGTTGCATTCAGTTGTTTCATCGACCTTATATTTCTAATTGCAGAGCAAAAGGAAAAACTCTCAGAAGTTGAGCAACAGCTTAAGAAGGCCGAGGCTGCACAAAGACGTAAAATACAGAATGAAAAGGCTGCAAGGGAATCGGAGGTATGGATTTCTTCAATTATTTGCCCAATAAGGTCGTAATTTATTTTCATATGAACTTTGAGTTTGACCAAATAGTTTTGAATGACTTATGTAGGCGGAGGCTATAAGGAAAATACTTGGTCAAGATTCCAACAGGAAAAAGCGTGAAGAGAAGATGAAGAAGCGTCAAGAAGCACTAGCAGAGGTACTAAATCCTTATTTGGAATTTCTTCCCCCTTTTTTTGTCATTTTTTCCCCAAACAACAAAAACCAGTTCTTGTGTTTGATGCGAAAGCATACCGCGCACCTATTGCATAAGTTCGATCACGCATCGTATCCCCAGTGAGGATGGAGGAGGACGATTTCGTATATATCATTGAAAGAAATCATTTGTTTGGACTGTTGCAGGAGAAAGCAGCTAATGCATCAATGCTCTCGTCAAACACCGTTCGATGGGTCATGGGCCCGAGTGGGACTGTCGTGATATTCCCTAATGAAATGGGCCTCCCTGAAATCTTTGACTCCAAACCCTGCAGGTACATTTCATGACAATCATTTCTCTAATCTCTTGTCAAAAAGAATTTGCGTACACACACATGCTTGCAGCTACATTTATTTATGTGCCTGATGATGACTCATTTTGCTTTGCACCGAGTGCAGTTACCCTCCCCCACGTGAGAACTGTGCGGGGCCCTCATGCCCTAACCCATACAAGTATCGGGACTCCAAGACAAAGCTCCCCCTGTGCAGCCTTCAGTGCTACAAGGCAGTTCAGCAGAAAGTGCAATCCGAAGCTATATGCTGATGGTTCTTCTGCCTTCGTTGCAGGCAAGTCCAAATACTAACGAGTTTTCTGATTAGTGATATCTTTGTATCTGCTGCTGCTGTTGCCATACCCTAAAATCAATATAAAAAGCTTGTGTCACCGCTGATTGTATCATTAATTTGCTGATATACAATAGCAGCCCATCATTTATTGGTATGAGAAATTGTTTACTGTATTACCTCCTTGTTGCTCTAGCTGATGCTGCATTGTCAACTAGGGGTGATCGGATCCGAATACCCTGTGTTTGCTCATGGCACCTGACCCTACTTATATTAAGACCGGCTCCTATATTTTTGGATATGGATCATATCCAGTTGAATATTGAGATCGTATCTTACTTGAAGCTTGTAAGATACTGCATGTTTCGGGTACCTTGTTAGAACCTGTTTATTATTTATTATTTTACTTCTATAATATAGATTATTTTGATATTTTTCTTGATTATTATTTCATATAGTTTTTTTGTCATAATCAAATATATGTTATTTTAAGTATGTCTACCGTATATTTAAGTACAATTTATTATTGATATGATGTTATAATGATGTTTTATTGAGATCTATTCAGAACCTACCCGACTCTAGATCTACTCGATACCTGTGCACGCCTAATTTATATTTTAATTTTCCTAAAAGGAGAGCTTTGTGATTTGACTGATGGTGATCGTCTGGATGGCATTCTAGCACCGTTCAGTTATTGGAAGTAGTTTGGCCCATGTAGCATGAGGTGTTGCCATGATTATTCCCAAGACGAGAGAGGCTCGGTCCGCGTATTCCACAACCGGATCGATCCCAGATGGTGTCCATTGAACATCGGCATGGGTGGTCATGAATGGTGCCGGAGACACCGGCGCTGAGTCTGGTTGAGTGTAATGAGCTTAAACTTGTCGGCAGTTCGTCGTTGCTTGAGCTGTGCGCGGAGTTCACAGGATAATGTTGGCCCCCATTTTTAGTCGAACAGTAAACTCAAAACTCAAATGGGCATTACTGGCGACCGACCTCTACGCCACCGGTGAGACTGCCGTTGATTCAATGGTCACCCTACGACAACCTCGGTTGAGGTTGTGGGCACCGCCGGTGAGGCTGTCCGCCCGGAAGCCAGGGGCCCAGCGTTTCAGGGGGCTTATTCGTCTTTTTATGAAATTTTGATTTTATTTTTTTGGACTGAAAATCAAGCAAAATATTGGACAGTGTGACCAAACCGAACAAATGGTGGAATGCTGAGGAAGGATTGAATTGAACAAACAAAAAAAAAAAGTTTAGGAATAGAGTTATCATTCAAATATAAAGTTGAGAAATAAAAATGAAATTTTACGATATAGTTATATTTATTAACAGGTCGAGAAAATAATTACAAGTCATTTAATTAAATTATCGAACGGTAAAAAAAAATAATTACGAGTTATTTAATTAAACTGTCAAGTGATTCATTCTAATTCGCACAATAATTAGTTTTATCACTTGAGAGTAGGAGGTAACTGTAACTATTTATTCATTCATAGTGTCAAATCTTGTCATTTTGAAGCCATTAAAGATTAATATGACAAAATTAGGATGGTAAAATATGATAATTTTATAAAAATTAAATAAATTTAAGTGAAATATGTATAGTATTTTGTTGATTTCCCAGAGTTTAGATGAGAGATCGCTAGGCGTCGTCAAGCCGACCTGGAATGATAAGACTAATCAATTCGCTAAGAAGAGAAAGGGAGGAAACAAGTGCCCTTAAAAATCAAGTCAATAAAGAAAGGGGCATTGGTGTAGTAATGTTATTCTTAACTTGAAATTAAAAAGTTTAGAATTCGATTATCACTAATCTAACGTCCCTTATAGCTAAAATATTGAACATGTACATTTCCACTACTACCCCTGTCGTCGGGTTGGGGCAGTGATAATGACAGCAGGATCCCTCCTTAGAAGTTATGTATGTAATGGGTGGTACATCACTTAATAATACTTGCATGATATCATAAATTAATAATATTCAATTATTTATAATTTTTTTTCATTTTCTAGAATTTTATTAAAAATGTTAAAATAATTGAATCTATTACAATTTTAAACAAACTCAGCACCGATTTAGTGTCACTTTTTAACTTTTCGTATTTATCCTTTATATATAACAATTAAACAAATTTTAATAACACTTAAATTTAAAATCAAAGATGGGTTAAATAATAAATCTAATAAGCTCCATTTGTTTTTTTATATATGTATTAATTATATTTTTTACTTTTTTATTTATGATAAATTTATAATTAATTATTTTTATTGATATAATACATATGTAAGACAGGTTTCGAATCTATGTTTTTTTTTTTTGGTCACCAGCCACGGTATCCAAGCAGGTCCCACCAGTGGTGAGATGGCATCTTTCAGCCAACCATACTTGACTAATCCGTTGGTCGCCCCGGGTCGCACGCCTGACAATGGCGGGTGAGGCTCCTAAGGGGGGTGTCTGCGTACGTGAGGTCTCGAACTCGAGATCTCCTTAAGCGTCACCGAACTGCTTACCACTCGGCCCAACCCCCTGGTTTCGAATCTATGTTATTCGTTGTAACATGCTGCTTTGTCGTGGGAATGCACGTAAACGACGAATGGGACAGCTCCACGTGGCAACAAGGCTCATTCTCTGGAAGGGGAGTCGCTCTTTGCGTTCTCACAGCATTTCAGCTCAGTAAGAAAGTAAACGCCATCCTCCTCATCCTCTCCCTGGCCGTCGCCATCGCCTCTCAGGTAAAACCCTAATCTCGGGTTCTCCTTCGATCCATCCACCACCTTCCGCCCTAAGATTCGCTGTGATTGAGGTCTCGGCACGAATCTAGGCCTTCGCTGGTTCGTAGCACGCCTGAGTTTGAATTGCCCTACCGATGGATGCATTATCGTATGTCTATGTCTGTAGCCGATGCCTTTGCAGCATATGTTGGTCGGTCCGCGGATCGCCTAAATCACTACGCCCTTACAGATCAATTATGAAATATTATCAGATTCGTTTAAGGTTTTCGACCGTAGTTTCTCTGATTTGTCGTCCTATGTGTCTATTTTGTTTGTCTCGTATTCCTCTTCTCGATCTGCTGAGAGAACTTGTAATTTTACCTATATTCCTGATTGTTAGTGTAGATATTTGATGCATTTCGTCTTTCGAGCTCATTCATAACCATTGTTGTTGTATTTCCATGTGTTAGAAAAGAGATGCTGTCCTTGCTGATTGGTGGTTCAGTCAATTGAATATCTTGAAACTAGGATCATATGAAGAAATTTTCTCTTGGCTGTACTTCGTATGCGAACATTGAATTTAAGCTTATCAGATTGTCTGGGTTGCACTTCGTCTTATCAAAGTGGTTTGCATTGATCAACGAATTGATAAAAAAATGTTTTTGCTTTTGTTTGTTTCTTTTCGTCTCCTAGGTTATAGGTTCTGCTTCTCCTTGTGTAAAGGGAAAAAAATGGCTGCCCACAGAGTCGCTCATGCCACCTTGAAGGGACCGAGCGTCGTCAAGGAGATATTGATGGGCTTTACAGTTGCTCTTGCCGCTGGCAGCCTCTGGAAAATGCACCACTGGAACGAGCAGAGGAAAGTCAGGGCATTTTACGATATGCTGGAGAAGGGCGAGATCAGCGTCGTTGCCGTGGAAGAGTAAAGCTGCAGGTTCTTTCTTGGACAACCTCATCAGTAATCTGTTCATTTTGTCTTGGCTTCAGTCCAAAATAAGTTCTAAATGAGTTTTAGCTTGATGTGCTAAATAATAAGCTTATAGGGAAATTTGGACCCCACTGTGGTTTTTGAAAGCGAAACTACGTGATGTTCTATTCTTTTGAAAGTCCATCATTGCTCGAATTCATCTGAATGGTAGTTTATTGTTTGTGAATTGCTGACATGAAGTACCCTAAACCCCCCGCATATCCAAACACTTTCCTTGCAATTCTCTTCCTATATCTTGCAACACTTGATTCTAGTCGATTGCCAAAACTCAAAAGGAGTTTCTTGTTCAGCTATAGATATAATATTTGGTTTCTCTGGAAGACATACTGCGACAGATTGTCATCCCGGTTCCTATGCTTTCCACTCTAAACTCTTTCAAATCTCTTCTAGTGCATTTATGAACAAATTAGATTAGCTTTGATCTATGATAGTACTCCTAGGCTCTGTTCTTAGAGGAATTTAGAGAATGTTAGAGCCATTGTAGAGTCATAAAGTTCTGCATCAATGATGAGATGTGAGTTGGAGGTCATTTGGGTAAGAATATACCAGAGTTCATCGTGGGTTGGGCTCGAGGTCCGACTTACAAGGGGAAAATGGGTGGGCTTTGTTGGAAATCAAGGCTTGTTGGGCCGACACGGTCTTTGAAGAGCCATGCCGTGCATTGCTCATACATTTCCTGATGTCTATGTGCTTAGTTTCTGTTAGACCAGTAGAAATTTGTGTTCAACAACCATGCACATAGGAGAGGGGAAAAACCGATATTTCAGGGATGAACATCGTGAGGATAAAAAATACGCTGATGCCGTGGTTGAACATGTGGACGGATTGAAATCCGGCTAGGTTTGGAGGTTTCTGGGGAGGTCATTGTATGAAGTCGACAGGCTTGCAGATATTTCTGGACTTCACAGCTGCACTGGTGACTTTTACATTAGGCGCGCTTCCAAGAAATCAGACAGAAGAGACGCGTTGAAGCACCACAAGGGCTTCTAAGTGGTTCTTTTGCCACCATCCATCTGTGTGAAGAACATGTTCGGGTAAGGTTACGTGATGTGTTAATGTTCAACAGAATATCAGGAGATGTCCCGAAGTGACCCGTAAATTCGTTTAGTAGTCGTGTGGTGTATCTACACTTTGGGATTAAAGACCGGCTCTTGGGGCAAGGGATTTTGCTGAAGATGGATGTTCGGGGTGATGTCGCTGTACTAGATCTCCTTTCTCTGATCGAGGTGTTTCTCCATTCATTTTTGCACGGCGGACAAAAAAAATTATGGTTCTGTAAAAACCAGTTCAGGTATATAACCGGTTTCAAATTGAAAGAATCAGCTTAGTTTGGTTTGGCATAGCAAGCACGAACTGCAATTGGTTTGTGGAATGAACCTAATTGGTTTAAACTAATTTGGTTAACCTGTTTGAACCAAATTGGTTTTAAAGCGGATTGAATTCAGTTTGAAATCAGTTCAAACGGAGTTGAATTGGTTTTAAAATTTTTAGCTTCGATGCAAAACTGGTTCAAACTGGCCAAGTTAGTTTTAAAACGGTTCAATTCAGTTTGAATCATATCGAATTGGTTTTGGAATTATATCTTAGTATATTATATTAATTTTATATTAAAACCAATTTGATTTGGTTCAAATTGGTTAATTGTACTGATCACATTTAGAAATTAACTGAATAATTTCCCATTCAGATAACCGCACTAAAGTAGAACGAGTTAAAACCTGTTCGGTTCTCCCCGAACCGGTTTTTTTTTTTTTTAATTGGTCGCACACCCCTAAGGAATACTCATTCGCTCATCGGAAAAATCTCTGAAAATTTTGGTCTTATGTAGAGTCTGAACGTGTGGCCACCACCAAATGCTCAAGCGTGAAGGCTACAAAAAATCTCCTTCCCATCACCGCTGACAGCTATATATACTGCCACAGTTCCCATTAACCATTTGTACCGATCAAATCAACCCGAGAATTCCTAGATTGAACTTCGAACTCCAATAAAATGACGACGATTACCAGCCTCCGCCTTCCCCTTCTCCCGAAAGCAGTTGCCCTCGCCTCGGACCCCTCGTCGAGGCCGCTTGCAGTCCAAGCACCGTCCTTGAGCAGCCCCTGGAGGAGGCCGATCAAGGCTGCTGGCGGCCGGAAGATGAGGCCAGCTGTGGTGGTGGCAGCAGCTCCGGAGGGCATAGAGGACAAGGTGGCAGAGAGCATAAAGAGTGCGGAGGAGGCTTGCGCCGGCGGGGCCACGAGCGGGGAGTGCGCGGCTGCGTGGGATGAGGTGGAGGAGCTGTCCGCGGCCGTGAGCCACGCCAAGGAAAGGAAGAAGGGCTCCGACCCGCTCGAGGACTACTGCAAGGACAACCCGGAGACCGAAGAGTGCCGTACCTACGACAATTGAATCCATTTCTTCTTCCTCTGCTGTCCTGAAAAACATATGGATGTACTAATTAAACGAGTCCCGTGTATATTATGCGGGACTGCTTAGACTCGGTACACTGTACAAGCTCGTATGATATCTCGTTATCTGACATGAAAACACAACACGACTTATTCATGTATGTACTAGGTCGACCCCCCCTTGGGTCGAGGACCGAGTATGCTTCCCAGGATCGTCGGACGCCAAGCACAAGCAGCAGATGCTTCTCATTCGTGTAAGGTTGATCGTCAAGACGGAGCACAACCCCATGTCCAATACAAGAGGATGCAACATCGAGTTAGGAACTCGGGAATGAGAACCGAATCCGAACCGCCTCGTAAAATGTCTCGGATTTTCTTATTTAGCTTTCTGCATCAGCCCGAGACTCGAACGAGTAGCATAGACCCCCAATCCAAAAAGGAAGCAAGATTCACAGTCGATGCATGTTAAGTTATTAAGTATTACAGGGTGATACGCGGATCATCCCTGGAACATGTCGACCGACCGGGGCAAGAATCGGCTTCTGCAGAGGCCACGGGAACTGCCACAGCTTCATGGCTGTGCCGGGCATCTCGCTCGGGGATGTCGATTCTAGCAAGCCCGCCAACATCCTCCATGGTCTGGAAGCATAGCGTTCGAAGAAAGCCAAGCGAGACAGGTCAATTCCATGACCTGGCTGAACCAGTCCGAGGTGTCTGATCAATGCTGCGGACAGACCGGCTGTTTTCGTTCTTCGATCGGGCCACCTGTAGGCCCGGCCACGGTTCAGGAACCGGGCGGTTCCGGTTCGGAACCGCCGGTTCCGGTTCCGTGGCCCCCTGGAACCGGCCCTGAACCTTCTTTTAAAAGGTTCAGGGGCGGTTCGGAACCGGACGGTTCCGGTTCCGAACCGGCAGTTCGGACCCCTGCCAGCTGGGGGTAGTCCTGGCTACGGTTCCGGTTCAAAATTACGGTTCCGTCCGGTTCCAAACCTACTATTATTAAAATTAAATAAAATTTAATTTAATAAAGAGTTCGTTATATAAATCACGGTTAAGTTTTGATATGTATAAAATTTTTACAACCATTAATAGTCAACTCTATAAATTTTAAGATTTAAATAACGATTTATATAACGAACTTATTTTATTTTATATCATATAATAACTATTTAGATTAGGTAAAAAAAAAAAATAATTGGAAAGGAAAGGGGGCAGGGGGGAGGGGGGGGGGGGGGGGGGGTAGGGGGTAGGGGAGGGGCAGGGGGGTAGGGGGCAGGTGGGCAGGGGGTAGGGTAGGGGACAGAGGGGAATTTTTTTTTTTTTTTTAATTTTCCTACGGTTCCGGTTTGGAACCGCCGGTTCCGGGCCGGTTCAGGTTTAGGTTCGGAACCAAAGGTTCCGGTTTCAAAGACAGGTGGAACCGGCCCTGAACCTTAGCCCTCACAGTTCGAGGACGGTTTCGGGCCGGTTTTGACCGGGCCGGTTCCGGGCCCAAACCGGCCCGTGGCCGGGACTAGCCACCTGGTCTATCGGATCATCTGGCATCTTCTGCTCTCCTTCGAACAGGTCCCCCCTATCAGATTCCCTGACTAGATTCTCATCGGTGATACTTAACGATCAATAAATTCCAATATAATTTTTATCAGTTAAGACGACATGTGTTTCTTTTTCTTGAGTAATGTTTCGCCTTTGAATACTGATATAGACTAGATACCAGTGCCCAACTCGAACTCCAAGAATAATGTACACGGGGATTACCCAATCGCATGTACACTGGGCACCCCCGGACATATGCATGACGAGCACACCCAGACATGTCAGATACCTCAGGGCATAGGCATGTCGGGTACCTCTAATATATGTTCGTCGGATACCGCGAACACAATCCGCACCCGACTCAGTCATACCAAACTTCCTCCTGTGCAGGGCACATGTGGAACAAATTGATGTCAACCTACTGTACGTACTCGATCTACAAATACACGACCCGAACCTCCATGAAGGACACGACCCGATCACATGAACATCAGGTACCTCCAGTGCGGCGCGCCTAGCAACTCGACTTGTTACAGGTCGGGTACCTCCACCCTGGACATATCTGGCATCAAGGCACACATTGGGTACCTCCGGCGCAACCACGTTAGACAACCCCATCATGCGGGTGTCGGGAGCCAAGGTGCAAGTCGAGTACCTTGTCCACACAACACATGCCAAGTGCCGAACTTACCCTGACCAAGCTCTCCCCGTGCTAGGCACGTGGGAGATATGCTGACCTCAATCCCGTACAAATTGGACCTATAAATAAGCCCCTTCGAGACCAGATAAAAATCATATCATTCTAACCCTACACACACTCCTCTCGTCTCTCTCTCTCACTCATATTTGATTCTAACTTAAACATCGGAGGGCTTTGCCGGGGAGTCACCCGCGGACTTGGCTTCTTGCAGGTCTCTCATCGGAGATGAAGAACCCACCGAACTATCCACCTCCCGACCAAGGAACTCCCAATTTGATAGGCCGCTCGAGGTACTTATCAAATACTGTAAATAAAAAAAAATTTATAATAAAAAAAGTTTCATTCCTTAACAAATCAATGATTATTTAATCGGAATTAAATATGACTGGTGTCTGGTAACTCGGCAACTAACTAATCCACCAAACGATGTATTATATGACTGGAGACTTGACGTTAATCATCATATACGGGTTCCGAGAGAGTTCAACCCCGAATTCAATTTACTGCATATTATGAGCCTACAGGCGGGTCCGCTCTAGAAGCTTTATTCTTTGATTAGCAAGGCTACATGTGCACCTAAAACAAGAATAATTTTAGCATTTTAACGGTAAAAAAATAATTTTAGCATTTAATTGATAGAAAATATTTTTCCATTTCTCTTGGCATCGTTATTATTACCTTCCCGCCAAATCTCTCCCCGCCGGAGCATTTTCCCGGGAAGTTCCCGCCATTGTTGCCGGCTATAAGCTCTCTCGCCTCTCTAAAGAGAGTCAGTCTCTCTCTCTCTGTGAATGCGATTATGAAAAGTTGATTTACATAGAAAGCCTCTCTCTCTCTCTCTCTCTCTCTCTCTCTCTCTCTCTCTCTATAATCTTCTTGGCAGAGCAATGGCACCGGGTCGTCGCCTCAGCAATGGCAGATCGCCGCTGGTCAACAAGCAGAGCCAAATCACCACCTTCTTCGGCAAATCCAACTCCGCCACCCCATCGCCTCCTCTGACCAAGCAAAAACCTAAGACTGCCGCCTCTAACCCTAAGCCTAGCCAGAAAGCGGACTCCAGTCCCAGCAGTAGCCCCACTACTCCTTCCCCTCTCCAATCCAGACCCAACAAGACCAAGCCCGTCCTCGTCATACCCTCGGCAGCGGTTAAAGCTGCCGCCCCGAAATCCTACGGCCAGGAGGTCGTAGGCAAGAGGATCAAGGTCTTCTGGCCGTTGGACAAGGCCTGGTACGAGGGCTGCGTCAAATCCTTCGATGAGAAGAGCAAGAAGCATCTGATTCTATACGATGATGCCGAGGAGGAGCTGCTGGATTTGGGAAATGAGAAGACTGAGTGGATCGAGGAGAGACCGAGGCAGCTCAAACGGCTCAGGCGTGGGGGTGGTGCGGCTCTGGAGAAGGCAGCGGTGGAATTGGCAGTGGCGGAGGATGTTGAGAGCCAGAGCAGCGATGGTAATGCTGGTGGAGGTGATGATGATTCGAATGATGAAGATTGGGAGAGCAATAATGTGGAGAAAGAAGTTGAGGAGGACATGGAAGTGGACCTGGTGGATGAGGATGAAGATGATGATGGGGTTGGCGGTGATGATGATGACACAGATGATGGCGTTGGGAAGAAATCGGGCGGGAAATTTGGAGGAAAGTCAGTTTCGAGGAAGCGGAAGGCGTGTATTGGTGGAAACAAGTCGGGGCCAGAGAAGAAGAGTAAATGTAGTGCTGGTGGTCTCAGCAAGGAAGGGTGTAAGGTCTCTTCAGCTGAGATGGGGAAAACTATTTCAGAATGTAAGTAGGGATGTCAAGTGCCTGGTTTTATCATGTTTTCTACTTTGAAGCCACATTAGTTTATTATAACTTGCCTGTGTGTGTAGTTCGCAATGTCCCTGCCATTGCTTTGAAGGGAGGAAATTCTTCTATGGAGGAAAGGAAACTTTGTATATTTTTGGCACTGTTCTATCTGTAGCTGCCACTTACAGTTTGTTGGATAATTTGAAGGGCAATTATGCATCTTATTCAGTTCAGAGAGCAATAAAGGCCGAGGAAAAGGAAGAAAAATTCTTGGGATGGCAGTAAAATGCTAGAAGTATTTGGAGAGTGCTCTCTTAGTTTCTTAATGTGGAGAAAGTAGTTACTGTTTTGATTGGCTGTTTACAATAGAGCAGGACTTGCTGCGCTCACTAGGCGCTTCTGTAGGCATTTCAGTTAAAATGTTTAGCGGTTGAATACGTTGCCACGAAGTGTTGAAATGAAGTTAGGAACTATAGTTGCTTTTTCTAGTTCCAGCACAGTTGTTTTTGTCGTAATAGATGGTTTTTAATCTATGCTGGGTTTTTTGCAGCTGCATGTAAGAAGATATCTAACTGTCTGGCTTCATCCTTGCCAACTGATGTTTCTGAAAGATTTGGTCTGAGAGAAGCTGAGAAGCTCCGATTTCTTGGGTTGTGAGTATTCCTGTTAGCTTGTATACATTTTTTCCCATCAGAATAGTAAAATAAAGATAAAAGTAGCAGAAGCTTTTTGATCGGTGACAGACTAAGGAAGCTTACTGTGTGTAAAAAAAAAAAATTGCATAATGTTTTTATTGGAATAGATTGCCTTGTCAATTCTCCCCTGGTACATACTAATGTAGAGAAGTTACTGGCTAGTAGGTGCTGATCCTTTTGGTTTGAAGCAGGGAGCGCAGAGATGCCAAGAGAAGACGGCCTGGAGATGTAGATTATGATCCTAGAACTCTCTATTTGCCTCCTGATTTCCTCAAAAGTTTATCTGGAGGACAGGTAAATCAAAAGTTTTCTAAACCTTGAGGTATTCAAGGTTTTTGAAACACTTGATCATCTTCCATTTTGGTCATATGCTCACAGCCTCACACATTATCCTGCAGAGACAATGGTGGGAATTTAAGTCAAAGCACATGGACAAAATAATATTTTTTAAGGTATTACTGTTTGCTATCCTGTATTTGGTATGCCAACTACTGCTGTTGTTGCACCAATCAATGCTGTTATCTGATGAAGATTTATTTTTGATTGAATAGATGGGAAAATTCTATGAGCTTTTTGAAATGGATGCACATGTAGGAGCTAAAGAACTGGATTTACAATATATGAAGGTAGTAGATCGTCTGAATGCATCTATTTCTCGTCAATTGTTTTGCTCGTTATATCCATGATTTACTTCTGCTTGAAGTTTTATGAAGATTTTTATGAAATCTTCATAATAGTACCCCTAACTACTCACAATCGCATGGATTGTTTTTTGATCAATATCCATGGGGCCCTTATAATGTGAATATTAGGAGATTTTTAGGTATACTTTCTGGGAGGATTTAATCGAAGATATGGTGGTGGGACACCTTTGTTTCATTGTATATGACACTGACATTCTTTCATAGGGAGACCAACCTCATTGTGGATTTCCAGAAAGAAACTTCTCAATGAACGTGGAAAAATTGGCAAGAAAGGTACCCTATTTCAAATTTATTTGTCTTTGTTTATCCTGACTACATTCTATATCAGGATGGCTTTTAACACGAGTAACCTTGATGAATCATAAAGCAGGGCTATAGAGTTCTTGTTGTGGAGCAGACAGAAACTCCTGAACAGCTGGAGATTCGCCGTAAAGAGAAGGGTTCTAGAGATACGGTATATTCAATATTGTACAAACCTGTGAATATGGGATAAAATAAGTCCTGTATTTTCCTTATTATAAGATTTCCTTGTCATAGGTGGAATATTCTAGGGAATCTTTGCCTTGTACCTTTTTTTTGTGCTGCATATATTACAGGGTTGCGTGCCTCTGAGTTTCTCACTAAAGAAGAGTGGATTGTATGGCAGTAGATTCCTCTGAAATTTTTGTTTTGATGGTACACATCCTTGGTAGAAAGATTTTTGCTGATCCTATAGTTAGATTAGCAGCAAAGTTTCTCTAGCTTTCTTCCTTATTTCATGACTCATAATGTGTTAAAGTGTTTCCTGGGTTGAGAAGTTTTTAGGAAGCTATTTTACCTTAGTCAAGAACTTTTGTCTCTAGTCAAGAGCTCGTATATTTCTCTGTATGACTAATCTGTAAGTGCTAGGTCCCTGATTTTCACATTAGAGTTGTATCACTGAGGAGATTGCTTCCCGCTTTTGCCATGACGCATGGTTGATCCCATTCACTGTATTTTTGCAGGTTGTGAAACGGGAAATTTGTGGAGTAATTACCAAAGGAACTCTAACAGAGGGAGAAATTCTGTCAGCAAACCCAGAAGCTTCTTATGTAATGTCGGTGACTGAGAGCAATCCTACTTCTCCAGGACAAAAGGCAGAAAGGATTCTAGGCATATGTTTGGTTGATGTTGCTACAAGCACAATTATGCTCGGACAGGTGTTTGTTCTTAAAGCTGTGTATTTCACTCTTCACGCTCCATTTTCTCATTGGCTGCACTTGATGAAGCTTTGTCAGAGTTGCCTAACAATAATCGCCAATATTATAATATCTTAATCAATGAAACTTACGTATATCTTCCTTATTATTTCTCGTGCATGCTATTAGCGACTGCAATTCTATGTTGTTTTGTGGATTACTCCTAACAAATGTCATTTTAAGTGGAATCAGTTGTTGCTTTTTGTGCTTTTGCAGATCAACGATGACTTAGATAGCAGTTCCTTGTGTTGTCTGTTGACTGAGGTGCGCCCAGTAGAAATCATTAAACCATCTAAACTCTTAAGCGCTGAAACTGAGCGAGTGCTCCTTACTCATACAAGAGCTCCTTTAGTAAATGAATTGATTCCAGGATTGGAATTTTGGGATTCACACAGAACAATATCTGAACTCAAGTCCTTCTACAAGAGATTCAGTAATATGCCAGATTCTGGCTGTTCGCATGAAGCTGATACACATGCTGTTACTTCTCATGTTGAAGACAATGATGGATGTTCTTTACCTGAAACTGTGTCTGAGCTGGTGAATTCTAGTGATGATTGCAGCCTTGCACTATCAGCCTTAGGAGGTGCCATCTACTACCTGAGACAAGCTCTTCTGGATGAAACGTTGCTCAGATTTGCAAAATTTGAATCACTTCCATGTTCAAGATTTACTGATCTTGCACAGAAACATCTGGTTCTTGATGCCGCTGCCCTTGAGAACCTTGAGATCTTTGAGAATAGCAGAAATGGTGGCTCCTCAGGGTAAGCTTTTCCTGCTATTGAAATCATACTGTTCAGCCTTTACTGAGGCACTTCCTAATATAATTTCTATGATGGTGAAGGACGCTTTACGCACAGCTGAACCATTGTGTGACAGCATGCGGGAAAAGGCTGCTCAAGAAATGGCTAGCTAGACCATTATACAATTTGGAAGCAATCAAGGAACGGCAGGATGCTATAGCAGATCTAAGAGTATGTTTCATGTTTTGGTCCTACACTGTTCATCTTGCCCCAAGCTGTGAAATGCTTCAGGATAATCTTATTTGACCATTGAGAAGGGACCCAGACCTTACTAATAGTTTGAGTAATCCTGGCTAGTATGGAAATCTTTTTGACACACTTATGTGTCATGGGTGAAACTGGCCCTCAGCTTGCACTTCAGTACAATTAAATAAAACTTTAGTTTCTTGACCACTCAACATTAAGTAAAGCTTTAAAGGAGAATAAAAGAATATTAAAGAACTTTTATCTGTTTGTGTAGCTAGTTAGGTCAGTGTATCTTGTGTTGTGCATAGATCATGAATGAGTCTGTTAATGTTTGTGAATTGTCTGGTTCAAATCTTGCTTGATCGCCCCTGTCTTCTTCCTTTTCTTTGTTCAGAAAAGTTGATGACTGTAACATTTTCACTTGCATTTATGTTCTGTTATATTTTGATTATTAAATGGTCAGTGCTCTTTACATCATACACATCCCCTGGTTTCTGTCAAGGAAATATATTTTTGTTGTGAGCTTAGGAGTTAGCAAGTATTCCCGTGCATTTCATCAATGATTTTTTGGATGAATAGATTGGGTTTGCCAGTGGGTCCGTCCATTTTTTGGCCTTCTAATTGCGAATGTTAATACCTATAATTTCAGGGAGAAAACCTTTCGTCAGTGCTAGAATTTTGTAAGGCACTTTCCAGGGTTCCTGACATGGAGCGTTTGCTTGCACGCATTTTCTCTTGCAGGTAAATACATAAGAGACTGCTGTTCACATGTCAGTCATGCATTTACTGTTTCATTAATTGACTTATTTTCCGGGCTTATGCAGTGAAGCCTGTGGGAGGAATGCAAATAAAGTAATTCTGTATGAGGATGCGGCAAAGAAGCAGCTCCTTGAATTCATATCAACACTGCGTGGTTGTGAAGTATTGGCTCAAGCTTGTTCTTCTCTCAGTGCTATTCTGGAAAATGTGGAGTCTGGACGGCTACATTATTTGCTAACACCTGGTACTGGCTCTTATTATTCTCTTTATATCTCTAAGGTGGAAAAGTTGGTTTACAACTTGTCCATTTTCTTGCAGATGGCGGTCTTCCTGATGTTGATTCAGTCCTGAGACATTTCAAAGATGCCTTTGATTGGATTGAAGCCAATAATTCTGGACGCATTATACCTCATGAAGGAGTTGATGTTGAGTATGACTCTGCCTGCAATATGATCAAGGCAATCGAGTCTAATTTAACAAAACACCTAAAGGAGCAGAAGAAATTGCTTGGAGACACTTCAGTAAGTAACCTGCTGTAAATTTCTCCGTGTGCGTGCGTTTGATATCATTCATAGTTGTCCTAACACAATCTTTACATATTAACTATTTATCATCTACTTTAGATCACCTATGTGTCAGTTGGAAAGGAGACCTACCTGCTAGAAGTGCCGGAGAGTTTGCGTGGCAGTATTCCCTGCGATTATGAGCTACGTTCATCCAAAAAGGTGTGCAACTCTGGTTGCTGTGGATATGAATTACTTAACTCTGTAAGAGTAAATTGCATTTCAAGATAAATGGAGGATTTGACATTCATCTTTTGGGGTTAATTTTGTACCCTTGTATCACTTTGCTTCCATGATTGGAGCTCAGGTATGTTAAGAAGAGGATTTGGACTGAAACTCATGTGCCTTATCTGTGCAATCGCTAATTGATTGACAAATGAAGACTATAGCCTATGTGTTTTCCCCTTACGCTCCTAGACTAGGTCTGGAAAGTCCTTTTCCTGTAACAGAATAAGCGATTAGATAAGATAGTAATTTCTTGCAAAATAAAGCACTGCTGCTTGATATCCTGGCATCTCTTATCTTTTTACTCTTATTTTATCATTTTAGTTCTGTACTAATTTCATTTTGCCTTTCTATCTATTTGGAATGTGAAGGGTTTCTTCAGGTATTGGAATCCCACGATCAAGAAGCTTCTAAGTGAGCTCTCACAAGCTGAATCTGATAAAGAGTCTGCACTGAAAAGCATCTTGAATAGACTGATCAAGCGATTCTGCGAACATCATAATAAATGGAGGCAACTGGTATCTGCTACCGCAGGTATATAGAAATTGCTTTTGCAAATTGGCCTTTGGTTTTCACTATTATTCTGTGTTATCTTACAGAAATTGATGTCTTTGTTTCATCTTTCTTTGGCTTCAGGTCCATCAGTGATTTTTGAAATACAATTTTGAAAAGCCTTAGTTTCATCTTTTTAGAATATATTACCTTGGAAAATGGCTAAGGTTTGCTGTTTCGTGTTGCAGAGCTGGATGTGTTGATCAGCTTAGCAATTGCAAGCGACTACTTTGAAGTACCAGCATGTCGTCCATACTTTGCAAGCTTGTCCTGTCCTAGTGATGGGCCGTTTTTGTCTGCAAAGAGCTTAGGGCATCCTGTCCTGAGGAGTGATTCCTTGGGAAAGGGCACATTTGTCCCCAATGACATCAATATAGGTGGTGCAAATGCAAGCTTTGTCCTTCTCTCGGGTCCCAATATGGGTGGAAAGTCAACCCTTCTTCGTCAAGTTTGCTTATCCGTCATCCTGGCACAGGTACTGCTCCCTGTTTGGCTAACTTGAAACTTTTGCCTCGTTTCTCTTTCTACTCATTTTTCCTTCTTCAGATAGGGGCAGACGTGCCTGCAGAAAACTTCAAGCTGTCTCCTGTGGACAGGATTTTCGTTCGCATGGGAGCCAAGGATCATATTATGGCAGGGCAAAGCACATTTTTAACTGAACTGTCTGAAACTGCCTTGATGCTGGTGAGAACTCAGGCCTTAGGCTAGTAGCATAGACAAGATATTTGGCACCTGAACAAAATTAGATATGCTAATGGTTGGAATTGCAATTAGAATGACAGAATGTTAGGTGGTTTTGCATCTGTTTTACGTGTAAGAATGTTTGTGTTTGCATCTATCACATCTATCACATTTGCGCCTATTCTTTACAATGGGTCGGACTAGAATGGAACAGGATTAGCGTAAAAGTTATAAGGTCATGGACTTGCATTTCCCTTCCATACCATCATATGAATGGGCTCTTATTGATGAAATTAATGTTACATAATAGCTCGTCATGGTCCTTGTGCGAGATAATACCTGTAAGATAATGAAAGAGCGTGTCGAGCTGTGGCTCCAGAAGGGTTGATTAGTGCAAATATTGACCAGAGCTCACCCTATCATAATTTTTTTACAGACATCGGCTACTCGGAACTCGTTTGTAGCGTTAGATGAACTGGGCCGTGGGACATCAACTTCAGATGGACAAGCCATCGCGTAAGTCTTAGCCAAGAACATATTTGTCTTTCAATTGTTCCAGCCATACCTAATCCGACCGATTTTGGTACTGGCATTTCTGCAAATGTTTTCATAAGATGCACAGAAGTCATTTCTTATTCACATCTTTGCTTTTGTTTATGCAGGGAAGCGGTGTTGGAGCATTTCGTTCACAGGGTGCAATGCCGAGGAATGTTTTCGACCCACTATCACCGTCTAGCCATTAACTTTAAGGATGACCAAAGAGTGCGCCCTTCTTCTGTCACTTTTACATTGCAGCGAACTTTCTTCTTTATACCAGCACCTGAAACTCGTGATGAGGATTCAGTGCCAATAATTAGCATTGCACCAAGTGGAAACGATTAGTCTCCTCTGCTGTTCTCTCAAATGAGCACATCTCAAGTATTGCAACATTTCATACGTACTTATATGTCTTGCTGTAATGTTTTTCTTGAAGGTCTGTCTCCGGCACATGGCATGTCAAGTTGGAGATGGAGCTGGTGGCGCGGAAGAAGTTACATTCCTATATAGATTGACACCGGGTGCATGCCCTAAAAGTTATGGTGTCAATGTTGCTCGTCTTGCTGGTACTGTTTCCTTGGCAAACATGCAACTCCCAATTAGTTTGTCGGGGTGAAATATTAGTCTTCGGATTAAACTGTCAACACCTTTTTAGCGGAAGTTCATGATAGTTGCCATCAGGAAGTAAACGAGATTATGACACGCTATGATCAACACGTTCCTAATAATTGCTTCTTTTGCAGGGCTTCCTGAACCGGTCCTACGAAAAGCAGCTCTCAAGTCGAACGAGTTTGAGGACTCGTATGGTAGGCGGGCTAATGGTCACGAGGGAGACTCCTGTTCCCATGACTCCAATGACGAGATAGTGTTTATCCAGGAGTTGATGAAGGGTTTAGCAAGAACAAACCATTGCAGCTTACCCAGCAGCGATGGGATTAACTCTCTTGTTGAACTTCAGCGCGATGCTCGGATGATGCTTCAGCAGGAAAACTGACCTATTCATTCAGCTCAGATCAACGAAAATCAGTCGCAGTCTTGCTGAATCTCGGAAAGCCACTGAAATGCCGGTAATGGTCAGGTAACATCGATGTTTCCATTTGTAAATTAGCGCTAAATTTAGACGGCTTGCCGACTAGGAGTCGGGTTTCGGAAGCTCGTGTGTGGAGGTAGCTTTGGAGCCACATTTTGGTCAGCTGTGGGAGGAGCTTTCTGAGTTTGGTGTATTGTCTGGAAATGGGAAGGAAACGAATCAATCAAAGGCCTCTGCTGTTACGTCTCGTTGTCCAGAAACGGATCACACGAGCCATTCCAACAGACTCGGATTTCGAATCCCAGTGACCGAACTTGCCCTCTCAAGTAAGAGAACCGGAACATATGTGTGCTCGTAATGAAATTTCCCACTTTAAGCGAACTGAATGAGGTAGAGGGGAGGTGAACTTAGATGTCCAATCGAACAAGAAACACTAGTATTTTAGGAGAGTTGCAAAGAACATGTAGAATCGTGGCCGAAGATCCCCAGTTCGATTACGGTTATGTGGATGAAGAGTTTGAAGCCAAATTTCCGGATCCTTCATTCTTTCACGACCTACTCTTATCTACTTACACCATCAACGGTAAAATTCACTATCATTGATTATTGATGAGTTCAGGGTGCCAGGTTCGAGTTTCTTGTAAGAGACATTTAGTAGAAGTGCACCATTTTAGTTTGAGATTTGGCAGGTACCGGCTTCTTAAAAACTATACTTGGATTTGGTAGTGTTAGACGGGTTTAGTAGTGAATGCTTGTTATTTTAGTTGAGTCGGTATGTTTCTGATTGAATATGAGAGCCTAAATATGATATAATAGAATGCGTCACTCCTACTATTACTCTCCTTTTATTTAGCTGGAAAAGAATTATCCGGTTATAAAATGTTTAAAGGGAGTAAAAGCAAGCCCGGTATTAGCTTAAATTGGATAGGACGTGCGACTGAACCACGAGATTAGATGTTGATTTTCGCTCCAAGCAATATTATTAGAAGGGATTCATGAGTTTGGGCACTTAACAAACACTGACTTCTTGCATTGTACTAGATATTAGTGGTGTTGCATCGATAGAGTCTTACTGTATCACCACTTGATATATTCAGGTTTGAATACGAAAATGTTAGGGGTGTGCCCGGGTATTAGAGTACACTTTTAATGAAACCGAATTCAAAACTTATTTTAACTCATTCCTTATTTTTCTACTCGAAATCTGTTATATTTTTGTAGAATTTATGTGAAACCTACTTTATTAGATACCCATGCATTCTGCTAGAAAATGTGACTAAAAAGACAAAGAAAGATCCCTTCCCTCCTCCTTCTCCAACAGGACAAAACGACACAGTTTTCATTTTCCTCTCCGCCTCCGTCAATCCCTCTCTCTCTCAAAAAAGCTCTGTGGAGGTTTCATCGTCACCAATTTTGGGGGCTTCAGTGGCGTCATCTATGGCGTCTGCAAGCTAGACGTTCCTGCTGCTCTCCGCACGTCAATCAGCCTGCCACCACTTCTCTTCCTGAGCTCGGTGTCCGATTGCGCCGGCAAACAGATCCCTAGTGGCTCAGGAGGAAGGAGGAATAGCTCGGACTCGGAGGCGCCATGTTTTTCCTGGACTGGTTCTATGGAATCCTCGCTTCCCTCGGCCTCTGGCAGAAGGAGGCCAAGATCCTGTTTCTGGGCCTTGATAATGCCGGGAAGACCACCCTTCTCCACATGCTCAAGGACGAGGTTCCTACTCCCGTCTTGCTGTTAACGACGATTGTTTTGATGTTTTTGTGGTGATCGGTTGACGGCACATTCGCAACGATTACGTTATTTGGGGAAAATGTTGGCTCGCGCTAAAGAAAATCCTTGTGCCAATCGGAGCTTCAAAACGTGAACTGGCTAGGAATCGTGGACCGTTTGTCTTTCTAATAATCGTAATGATTGTTGTGAGCTTAACTATGAGCAGGTTTAGTTAAGCTTGATTAGCAGAGTTTCTGCCCGTATTTCCTTCCTTTGGCATTTTTCGCTGGAACTTGCTCCTTTGATTTTGAAGACTGCGAGATTAATAGTCCAGAAAAAGTCTTCAGAATTATAATTTGTGAAGATTTGATGGTTATGTTGTAGGCTGAGCTTATGATTATCGTTATCATATGTTTTCATACATGGGGTTATCTGGAATTGATGCTAGCAGAAAGCATGTGGGTTTAGCTGTATTTACTGCTTTGCTGTTCAGATTGCTTGATGGTATAAGTGTGTCAAATTGCTTTTATGCTGTGTAATGTTTGAAATTTCTGTGCAATTACACAATGATGCAAATGTTCAAAATTCTAATTTTTGAGGCTTCAATTTCAGAGACTCGTCCAGCATCAGCCTACTCAATACCCCACGTCGGAAGAGCTGAGTATCGGAAAAATCAAATTTAAGGCCTTTGATTTGGGTGGTCATCAGATTGCTCGCAGGGTGTGGAAAGATTATTATGCCAAGGTACAATCTGTGACTGCATGTGGAAATGTTCCGATTATGCAATAGAGTTAATGATCTAACTACTCGTCTTCCATAAATTAGATGTGCTACTGCCATCTACTACGCATATGCACGAAACTTTCGGGTACTTACAGCCTTTCATGGATAGGTTCCTGTCATTTGCAGTGTCATAAAATCTATTATCACCTTCATAATTCAGACCTAATGCATCCCCGATGTCTTTGCATTTTGGAAGCTCCATACTAAGAAAGAGGGATGAGAGGTAACAGATGGGAAGGGACTGACATGGTTTGGAAGTTTTGGTGAGGGAAATGAAGTATTTAAATCTGGGGGAGATAGTCTCCATTTCGTTACCCTCCTAATCATTTGGTTATGGATGTTAGAAATTTCTTCACAATGAAATTGAGAGAGAATTGGGTATTAATGAACTCTACCAAACAAAGGAGAGTCCTTTCCCCTCCATTTTCTCCCTCAAGTCAATGCTGAAATCATTGACACAGGATTTTAAATTCCTTATTATCTAGTTATCCTTCTAATAGAGCTGAGGCATCTTATTTGGGGAAAACAAGTCATTGCCTTGGATCTGCTGAAATGGCACTGACACTCTTGTTCTTGTTTACATTTTGTATTGGTGCAGCGTTCATTTGAGCTTTTAATTCTTGGCCTTATTTGTCTTTGCTATGCATGTCATTTTGAAACTTCATAGAACTGATGACTTGAAATCTGGACCATTACACTATCAGTCCACCTTGAACCACCTAGCGAAGAATGACTTCTAAACAGTAAACCTCTCCTTAAATACCTTGTTCAAATTTTATTCAGCCAAAAATAAAAGTCTTGTTCAAATGCATGCTGCCGGGAATGAACTTCCAAACTTCTATAGAAATCTATGTAATTTGATTTTTTAGTGAAATCCGCAAAACCCTTGAGAAAAACCCACTCCTTGAGCTCGATAAGCCAGTCTCCTATTCGCTCTCACATGGCGAAATCAGTGTCTTCATGCCTCAAAAATCCGACCATCATCAAACAAACCATGTATTCATCCCTGCTTGTAGCTGCTAATGTCAATTTTTCTCTTCTGTCCGCTGTTAATTTATACTTACTTTCTGCTCAATAAATAGAGCCGGCCTTCTGCATTATGATCTTTATGTAATATCACTTGATGAATCACAGGTGGATGCGGTGGTCTACCTTGTGGATGCCTTTGACAAGGAAAGGTTTGCAGAATCGAAGAAAGAGCTCGACGCCCTCCTTTCCGACGATGCCCTCGTGAATGTGCCATTCCTCATCCTTGGTAACAAGATTGACTTACCCTACGCAGCATCAGAGGATGAGCTTCGATACCACCTTGGACTCACTAACTTCACCACTGGCAAGGGAAAGGTTGTCCTCTCGGACACAAATGTCCGACCCCTTGAAGTCTTCATGTGCAGCATCGTCCGAAAGATGGGTTATGGAGAGGGCTTCAAATGGCTTTCTCAGTACATCAAGTAGGGTAAATGTATGTATCACTATCCTCCCCTGATTAGCTCCACTGCAACAATATATTACATCGCCCTGCTTGGTTATGCCTATAGCTTCAGGTTAAAGATTTAATGACGATAATGATGTGGTGATGTACTGTGTTTCCGATGTTATGGAAGGTGGGATTGTTTGTCTCTGTAATTCACCTGTGGCAATGAATTTTACCCATGGAGCGGTACTGTAGTTGTCTCCTGAATTGCCATTTTACTGCTATTTAAGTTGGTATTATAATGCCAGAAAAGAAAATGCCTTGTATTCTCAAAGGGTCCAGTATCCACCCCGCAACCATTTTTCGCGTACACAGAAGATCAGCGAGGTACTTTTGATCCATCTACTTGTATTGTGATTGTTCTATCAGTGCCAGTGGCATGCTGATGACAGTGGATTTGCTCTTGCCAAAGTTTCCCCCATGGCCAGAGTAAAGACGATGACTTCCTCAAGATCAGTTCAGGAGGCTCCAAATGAGGTCAGCTTGGCAAGAACCCTTTACGTGGTCAAGTTGACTAGTTAAAGATCATGGCTGATTGACATGTGCTTGTTCGGCTTTCGATTCTTAGACTACTTATTATACTGATCTATTTGCCTGATGGAATGAATCATAAGAGGGGAAATAGTGTTGTCCATTGGAAGTTACGCGGTAAATTATGGCGAAGTAGAGTTGTCGGAGGAGTGGATCATCTACCATTAGCTGTCCCTTCATTGAAACAATCCTTCCATTTGCTGTGTTAGTTTTCAGTGGGCAACTGATTATGGAAAAATCACATTTGGTGGACAAATCCATGGCTTGAGCCGCTTGTAGTGTCATCATCTTGTGGAGTAAGGATAGTGGCGGTGAGCAATTCCCAGTGTTGGGAGGGCCCACCCAACCACTGGCTGTCTTGATGGATACGTCATCTGGGGATCTTCTTCCTGATTTGCTGATTTCTTCAAACACTTCTGCTGTTGGGTGCATCCAACGTTTTGGTTTTGACCATTGCTGTCAGCTCCTTGGTTAGAATTCGAAATTACAGTGTGATTGGTTACAAAATCTACTATAATCCCGTGTTGATGTGTAAAGCTTTTACGTTGAGAGTACATGGAATTCTTGAATAAGGACTGGCGTGAACGCCACCATAGTGATCACCCGACTCGGCCGGAAGACACTAGTTGATCTGGATCTTCCACTGTGACTCGACTTTCTTGCAGGTTTTCAGAGTTGTGACCAGATCCACTGATGGCTCGAAGTCTCTCAGCCAGCTCACAGGGTGCAGGACTAACTAGGCTAGCTCAAAGAACCCCTTAAAGAGGCTGTGGATCCACGAGAGGCATTTTACGATCATCATTTTAATTAAATTTACCAAAATTTCCGACGAATTTTGTATTTTAACAGAAAAATAGCGATCTCACCTCACATTTCAACTTACAAAATAAGAAAATTTTACTAATTTTAAAACTTTTTATGCAATTCAAAATTCCCCGTACCCGAACCAGACGCTCCTCGATAGTAATTCGTTCGATCCGGGAAGTGCACAGAGAAAATGCATGGAAATATTGTACGGACAGGGAAAAATTCGTTAAGAATTGTTCGTACCAGAATATTTACGTTTATTCCGTCAAGAAATCGCAATTTCAGCTTGCGATCTCATTTTTGTACTAAAATCGCATGTTGAAGATGCAACCTCTTTACAAATATAAACTTTGTTGACAGAAAAAGGAACGTTGAACATAAAAATAAAAATTTTATTTATATTTAAGATCGCATCTTGAAGATTAAGCCTGGCAATAAGTGACGTATCGTGTCTAAACGGGTTCGCATCAAAAATACCTCAACTCGTATATAGCTCGTTTAATAAACAGGTTAGAAACTTCAAATACGAACACGGCCCGTTTAAAACTAGGTCAACACAACATGACATGTTTAACTAATATAACTAAATATATTCGGTGTAATTATAATTTTAACTTAATATCTTTGAGTGAGTTAATGATTTTGATAAATAAATACATAATTAAATGTGTTTAATCGTATCGTGTCTGGTTACGTGGGTTTAATCTTGTTCAACCGTTTATGTAAACGAGTTACGCGGGTCAACCCGTCTAGACAAGAAACCCTTTTAGATTTGACCCGAACCTGCCTAACTTATTGTCTCATCGTGTTGGGTTATCGTGTCGTGTCAAAAATTATCAAGCTTATTGAAGATGCGATCTCTTTGCTAAAAAAATAACACATAACAAACATGAACTGTTTATATTTATCAAGAGATTACATCTTGAAAATACGATCTCTTCACAAAATCGAACATGTGATCTATCAACAGTATACATGAAAATAATTTACGAGCAACCGTCTTTAAAGAATTCTTTTTCTTTACGCGCGGTATTTTCGTACATTCCCCGTGAGAGGTTGATATTGGGAGCCCGCGACTAAAGATATTGCACTTGTGGTTGAGATCGGTCCTCCTCTTGCTCGAATTATGACAAGAAAGCCGAGTGGCTTTGCCGTGGCAATCGTGTCTTGTCGAATCCAGTCTCGTCAAAGATAATGATTTGATCCCGAGAATCACCATTTTCACCTTTTACTTTGCTGTGTGGAGATGCAATGATCTCGCTTTACCGGGAAAATTCTACGGTCCAATCACTGAATGGTTAAGTGAGTGGAGAAAATGATTATGAATCGCTGAATTCTTTTCTTTACTCTGAATCGTTGATCGCGAGCCATTCGATTAGACCTTTCTAGTAATCAGACCGTACGAGCTTTATTATTATTACGGAGTAATGGGAAATTCATAATCGGCACGGGAAGTTTCAGAAGTCTAACAGATTATGACCGATCAAGCTTAAACCGATCGGGTTGCTAGGGTTATAGCTTAGGTAATCATAGCCCCATTGGTTAATGGACGTGGAAGTGGTATGAGATCAGCTTCCTTCACTCCACCTCACCAAAGAAGCCATTTCAAGAACTTGCATATAGCAAGCAACCGGTTCGATATCGTTTTACGAGAGTCTCGGTCTACTCGCCTGGCAATTCTCGATCGGTGACAATCTCGATCGGTCCGGCACAAGCATCGGCAGCACTGAGCCAGTGTCGGGAATGAAGAGAAACGGGGAATCCTCTCTACGAGTCAATAGAAAAGAAGAGGATACACAAACATACACACATGCGTGTATGCGCGTTTTCAACACTTGAAAAAAAAAACGTTTCGCTCTCTCGAAGCTTACTGGCCACAGCTTTGTCTGCTTCCTTCTCCTCCACAATCCAAGACGTCACTCCCGTTCACTCTCACCCTGTCTGGTCTGATTCTGGTCCACAGCGTTTGCTTGTTCCGACCAACCTTTGACCACTTCCCCCAAAAAAATCTCGACCCAGCATCCGAGAGGCTCACGATTTCAAAGTTCGAGCATCGAATCACCTCAATCATCTTTACTAAATTACGTGGTGTGAGCAGACCGTTGGTGGGTTTGCAGGCTTTTATCGGTGAGGGCACTACCGGGGATGGGTGGGTCCGGGACGTTAGACACTGTTGTGATCAGACACTCATATATTTATTGTTGTTAATGAGTTTTATGAGAGACTGTAGTCCGTTTCCACCAAAAAAGACTGAGTTGTCGAGTGGTGATTTTCGATTATTTTACAGACTTATTATTTTTTTTATATGATATATGTGGAATTCAAGAAACTTGAATCTATTTGACCACTTCACCTTCAAAGTTCAAACATTAAAAGAACAAAACAGACAAACACAAACTATTTATATACCTTCAATTCACATATCTTCCCAGCAAACACTACACTCTTCTCCTCTTTGTGTGTCTCTCAAGAGTCTCTCTCTCACCAGCCTCAAGTAAGTCTCGCTCTCATATCATCAATGGGAAACTTCAGCTCTTGCTTCTGTTCTGCCACCTCGGGATTGTCCCGGTCTGCCAAGCTGCTCGATCCCCACGGGAATCTCCAGGAGCTCGACCTCCCTGTTCGGGCAGCCGAGCTCATGCTGGAGTATCCCGGCCACCTCGTCTCCCCTCTGGAAAGAACTCTCCAGGCCGGCAGGTTCATCCCCCTTCGTGCAGACGACGAGCTTGTGGCTGGAATGGCTTACCTGATGGCGCCCTGCAACCGCGTCAATGGCAGTGCCACCCAGGAAGAGCTGGAGCTTATCGGGTCGGCCCTTGAGGGGATGCGGGCCCTGGAAACGGGTCCCGGGATCTTCCGGGATGCCGTTTTGGGTGTCGGGCCGGAGGAGGATGGGAAGAAGGTAGGAGATGGCCCGTTTGGAGAAGGTGTTTCGGGTCGTCATCAGCAGCAGCAGTTGAGTTGCTATAGGAGTCACAGGCCGTGGAGTCCTGCCTTGGAGCCAATTTTGGAAATGTAAAGCATACTTCGGGTTCGTGTTAATTTTGACGATGCGAAGCTCGACGGAGTGATTAATGGGAAGGTCTCGTCAATTCGAGATTTTTGATCGTTTTTTAACTCGATCCCCACGTCGAACAACGCTCGAAAGGTGGATTCTTGTACGCTGAAATGAATTTCATGGTATTGGTTGTTCAAGACTATTTTACATGACTATCAAATGGCCGGTGACTGGTCAAATGTGGAAGAATCTTGCAAACTCTATTTAGGTTACGTTAAAGTAATGTGCACGAGGCACAGTCGTAGGAGTACATTGGTCTAAATATAATATCAGGTGGGTATCACTCATCCACTGTGAATGTGTAAGAGCCAATTAGAATTAATCTAAGTAAAAAACTGGCCATACTGCAACCTCCTTACATCCAACCGAAATCAATTTTAACTGGCTAACAGTGAATGATTGATACACGCTGAATATGATCTCGAGAACAGAGCGGTACCCTCGAGCCGATGCAGAATTGCCGTTCATGCTTAATACCTAGAAGTCCATTAGATCTCGATTGACCCAAAAGCTATTCAAATTTTGGATTCTCTTTATTTACTGAATTCAAACATGAGAATTTACGGATCACTCGAATTAGCCCAAGTTGTTTATTTATTAAAAAAAAAATATTCTGAGTCAATCAGTCAAATGAACAATTAATTGGTCAATGAGATTGCATTTGGGCTGAAGGCCTCAGTTGCTCTTCCAAGACCTCTTCCCACGCTTCGGCCCAGTTATAACTTTAATAGTAATTTTACAATTTTATCCTCACTTGCCTTTTTTTTTTGGGATATTTTTGGTAGTATAAAAAAGAGACTAGCTTTCTTATTTCTTCCTTAAGGTGATGGAGAAGAGATAACACGGCGATTTACCATTTATTACTTAATATTCTATTCTCATTTTTCTAGTAAATTACCCAAAAAAAGAGGGATTTAAGCGAATATTTAGTACAAGTTATATAAAACACTAATTTTTTTGAGATAATTTTGTTTTACATTTGTATTAGATTCAATTATATGAGTTAATTAGGTACCCAGCACAAGAGATCATCGTCCTGTAACGTAGACAATAAAACTCAATAAAAGAGCACGATGATAAGTCAAATGGATGAAATAAAATAATTTAATAAAGGATAAGTTTAATAATGTGAAATTTATTAAATATTTCATAAGTTTTTTGAGTCCAGAGAACGGTCACTGAAATTTGACGGTTCATATCCTCCTCTTATTTCCTCCGACGAGACATGGATGATTGTTTGATTGTTGGAGCTGCTCACCTTGTTTTACTATTCTTTTTTATTGTTTGATTGTTTGATCCAACATCTTTCAAAAGCTGCAATTCCATCAGGGGACTCTCAGCCAGTGGCTTTACATGCTTTTGCATGAATAAAAAAGCAACCTCACTGGAGTACTTGTCTCATCATCATGGCAGTTCTTGAAGAACTGGTGTGTGTGTGTGTATATGTTGAGAATTTAATTGCTAGATCATGGAAAAATAATTATCACAAAGGCACATTTCTCATTTTTCACTGCATGAATGAATATCAGTCATAAAGAATGGAGTTTTTATATTTCCCTTATGATATCATACTTTATCTATTTAATTATCTGATCTACCTCTATGGTGAATACGTCATAAAAAATTTGAGCCTCGACGACTTATAAGTAGAAGAATATTATCCTTTTAACAGGGTCGCGGATAAATTTTTATGAAATAGATCATCGATGAATAAAAATCATTAACACGAATCCGGTTGGCGATGATTGATACATCGATATTCGCTTTGAGATGCCTCAATGATGTAATCGAAGCTTTCCCTTATGAAGAAAGAGCCATGTGTATGTGATGCTCACGTGAGTCGGTTCAGGTGGTTCGACACTTGATCGTTTTACATAAAATTCTCATATTCGAGAGTTTGTGACCGGAGAAAACCTTATGCTATGAGAGATGTACCCCTTAGTGGGTTAATCGGGCTCAAACTATATTTATTGATCAAATGTCATAAGATTTTTGAAAATCAGTGGTGTAGATCCAAAAAAAAATTCTTGATGATTAAGGACCATTGTACAGGTCTAATAAATAATTAACAAAGGGAATCTCTTTGATTTCCCAACAAAATTTAATCTATAAATGTTCCCTGTGATACAAACTTGTCTCAAAGAATGACAGCAATTAGTGCTAATTACTATTTAAATCACCACCCGACTTTACAATTGGGTATATCATCAAGTTGATCACATTCCTCCAATTAAGGATCTTTGCTTAGATGGAACCACTGGACCACTCTCTGCCCTAACCAACCACATCCATCTCTTTCCCTCACAACTCATCAACTATTTTCCGCTCGACATCTATCTTTCGATTCTTAAAAGTTTAATGGGTCCTAACAGATCATTTCATTGAAGGATAAAACCCATCAGATGATAATTTTTGTTATTAATAGAATTCAAATGTGACATTTCAATACAAAAAAAAAAAAAAAAGGGAAGAGGCATTGAATTGCCTTGAATAACCCATATTTGTTTAACTCGTCAACTATTTATTGAATTGAGTTAAAGCCAAACCCTAGAAATATGGTGGGGGGGTGGTAAGAGTTATCCATAGATGCATCCAACTTGGACATTATCCATCTTTATCTTGGTGGCAGGTCTCAAAAATTGTTGATCATGTGACCTACTTGCCCTAAGCTCTGAAATTAAATTAGACAAATTGTACTGTAAAAACCATTTTAAATTTCTCCTAAAAGTCCTTCTCCCCTCTCGATTTATATATACACACACATACACACACATATATATACAAATTAAAAATGACCTAAATTTTCCAAGGTATGATGATAGAGTTTCATATCTTAATGTGTACAAGAATGCACAGCGCTACTCATGTCTGGGTGCTGTAGGGACCACTAGTCATTCACCCAATACAGCTGGATTTGTTGGTGCATGGAGAAGCCACACAATAGTCTAGCCAAGATTTCGCCATGAATTGTCTTTAAGTGATGAGAATTCGTGATAAACTATATAAATAAGTCGTTCTACGATAAATACAGATCAATCACTTTATCAAACCTTGCATGGGCTATCACTTATCTATTCGGTTAGATCCGATCTAGTTCAATATATGGACTCCCCAATGACCCACTAAAGAAGCAAGAATTTCTTTCGGTGCATACCACTTATTGTTTAAAAATCTAAGGAGTCCCGATTAATGTAGACCCACATCGGATCGGTTCAATAAGAGATAAAAAGTTATCATAACATAGATTTCTCTATTGATAATACTCGAACATGAGACATCGTTTAAAGATAAGAATTATTTAATAAAAGTTGAAATCCTACTAAACTCATAGACCCTACAAACTTAGC
The DNA here is from genome assembly GCA_037672795.1 of Lagerstroemia speciosa. Taxonomy (NCBI): domain Eukaryota; kingdom Viridiplantae; phylum Streptophyta; class Magnoliopsida; order Myrtales; family Lythraceae; genus Lagerstroemia; species Lagerstroemia speciosa. The sequence continues at coordinate 2,249,085 of CM075306.1, forward strand.
TAGGGCTCCCTAACAACCCAACCACAATTAAAATACACAACCAAACTTCCTCATCATCCCATAGGATGGAAAAGTCAAGCCCCCTTTCAAATTCTTATTCTCCTTTGACCTTGCCAGGCCAAACTCCAATTAATCCCATCACCCAACAACACTAAACTATCATTAGCCCTAATCTTCGGGGATTATATAAATAATTAACCCACGTTATCATCACTTCATCCCTACAAACACGGGCATCTTAGATGGTCAAACAAAAACATTGCATATGTATTTGCTCGGTAACTCGGTCGAGGCACATAAGGATCATATACCGATCAGCTTTAAGAGGAATAAGATTAGAAAGTCTTGTCCCTAACAGGTATATCAAGTGGCATCGTATCATAGGACTTGAAAGAAAGTCTTATCTTTTTGTTAGATGCTACTGTGTCAAGATTTCGAACAACCAGTACTGATACACTAGTCACTATTCGATTTTATGACATGTGACACGATGTATACTAGTTAATAAGAGCAGATGGGGATTGGAATGGCAGGTTGTAACATTATTTTAACAATGGAATGGATGTGGTCACAAGAATTATGGGCAATTATTGAAGTGTGGAATGAGAACAAAGCAAGAACAGTTGGATCCAAATTTAAAGTGGTGCAGAATATAAGGCAGCATCCAACAAGAATGCGTGCTTACCAATGAGCCTGTGGAAACCCTAGCTGGGGGAATATGGAAAAGTACAATATTGTCCTTTTAAAGGAAGGAATCAGATAACGTTGTAGAGGGTTCTGCCCCTGCGTCTGCCCCTATTTTAAGGACACTTCATTTTCAGAGGAAGCTCGGAGAGGGGGAGACATTGCATGTGTTGTTGCATATGGGTGGGAGAGATGGACTTCTTTTCCTTCCAGTTCTTTATTCAATCATAGATACAAGTTATGCCCACTTATTTTTCTTTGTTGGATTCCACCGAGACTCGTGAGTACAGAAGGGGATGGAAATGACATGAGAATAAAGAGTACATGAAATTTCACATTTGAAAATTGAATGAAAGATCTCAAGGTCGTTCTGCATCAGGAAAATATCAGTGTGCGGAGTTCCCTTTCTCTGTCTCTTCTTTTTTTGCGTTACATATGAGAGCTATAAACCCGAAAAGATTAGAGGAAGGTAGAAGAAAAGAGACATAATGAGTCCGAATGACAATAATTGAATTCAAGATCTATTAACCACCAATCGAGAATAATATTACTGCACTGTAACCTTTACATCTATTTGGAGTTGATTTAAAGGTGGCCAGTGACATGAAGGACAATAAGATTTGTCAAGTTTTTTTGGCCCTTCTCATTGCACAGCAAGAAAAGAATTTTAGAGGACACTTTCCTTCCTTTTGTGAAAGCAAGGAGAAAGGAAAAGTGGCATGCTTTTTTATTTTTGCCTCCCCTATCCAGCACTGCAAAAAGAAAGCCAAGAGTGACCCATACACATACATCTATACGTCTACAATCAAAATGTAAAAAATCGAGAAATAAGATTTGTTCAGTAACTTCATTCTGATACTTGGATAGGGAGGACTCGGGTCGATTATCGTAGTGGAATACCCAGTATTCCTTTATTTACCATTTGCTCCCGTATGTAATTCTACATCCATAGAGCTCCTTTACATATTTGAAAATTGTACAAAATACGTTTCATTGGGAGTTAGAAATGTCTCACTAAGAGATGGTATAAGTTCCCTGATCAGGTGGTCTAATGGTCCAAAGGGCAATGATTTGATAGTCCAAAACTCATTCCCATACGATTTTGTAAGGTCAAGGTTCCAAGTTCGAAGTGCTCTAAGTAATATTGATGGAAGAGGTTTTAGAAGTTGGACATTAGTAGACATGACTTATTGAACTATGCTAAGCCTTTGGCACTGGTTGACAGATCGGTGTTGGCACTGTTCAATTCATCTAATATGTCTGCGATTGAATACGAAAGTTCGAATATTACATGATAGGAGAGGCTGAATCACTACTACTTCTACTGTCCTTTTGACTGATAAAAAAAAGGTTCCCTAATGATATTAGGAGAAGAGAGTTCACTATCTAGGACATCCAGATTAGATTGAGCAATGGTCGTCTCTAGTCTTTACGTTCCTCGATCGTGATTAATAAAATTCACTTTCCCTCTCTTCATCATCAATGTCAGAGCCTTCCTTAGTTTACCATCCCGATTATATGAAATCAGAACATTTCATATTTAAAAGTAGAATATATCTATCCCCTTAATGATTTTCGCTTATCCGGACGAGAACGTTTTCAGTGCAACGGTCATACCACATAAACGATACTGACGTGATATATCCGTTCAATTAGAATTCATCATTTATATATTAGTGCAATCAGGGTTTACTGTTAAGTTTTTTTTTATAATCTTTTGTGATTTATATGTTATTTTCAATTGGAGTTTACCATTTATTTAAGGTTGCTTATATTTTTTAAAGATTTTTTAGGATTTAATAACTATAATTGTATAGTTATTGATTATACGTTAAGTCATAATTGGATGGATATACCACGTCAGATCTTCTACATGGTATGATCGCTTTACTAAAAACTTTCTCTATCTGGACAGGTTGTCAGGTCACTCACGGGGTTTCTACCTTGATGATACGAGACATTCCCAACATAAATATTAAATCAAAATACGTTGAATTTTTGAATTACAGATGGTAATTCTAAACATATTTTAAAAAAAAGGCGTACATCGTACATGCATGTATTTGTGGCTCAAGTTGGATCCCCAATAATTTAATTAAATTAATGTTCAGGGCCCTGTGGATTTAAATCATGCAATGTGGGTACAAACATGGAGCTTTCCCCTCAGTGACAAGCCTTAACCACGAAATAGACCAGAAGACCATGTTGAGGCACCCAGGTCAATGGGTCCCGACATGGTCCCAAAGGACCTACGGGTGAAGCCAGACCAGACCAAGTACACACCACACATTCCACATAACACATACATATGAGCTAGCTAGGACAGCTCATTCACTGCACATGTCGATCCTAGAATGTCTTGGAGTTATCTACCCTTGATCAGCATCGCACGTTTGTACAGATTTTACTATGTTTATTTATTGTTGTGTTATTCCTTTTTTGTTTCTATCTGATGCAGCGATACAAACATATACTAAAAAGAATCGTTATAATAATATGGTGCAGGGCAAGTACTTTTAACCTTGTACATCTTGAATATTAAGGGTTTGTGCGGTTCGATTCGGTTCTAAGAACCATTACGAATTGAATCGAATATTCGAGATATAAGGTCTTAACTTTATTCACCTTATCCAGTAAAACATGTTCTCATGTATTGATTAACTAACTATATAAAAATTTAAGTTTATAAGTGGTACTAGCTCAATTTCTTTATATTCCGAATTTCAATATATTAAATGTATGATTTCGGATTTATTTCTCAGCATCCACCTACACGTGGCAATGCAGCTTACGCTTACCACGTGTTCTTAAACATTTACTGTCAACAATTATACTTGAGTGGAACATTACATTTTCCTTCTGTACTCAAGCGAGGACAGCTAACTGTGAGATTGACAGTTTTTCTAGTCACAATATATATTGGCTATAACTTTCACGCTTGAGTCCGGCGATTGTGAGCCGACACGATAATTTGCACTGATATAATGTAAAATTTTCATCAAGTCTACCACACGTCAGCCCATATCGGCTTAAAAATTTAAATTTATATGTGACGATACACTAATTTTCCTTAACTACCTCACGCGAGATTTATCTCTGAATAAAATTCAAACTCACACGAACCTTAGATCAATAATAAAACTGATATGCATCTATTTGCGCTTGGGTATCGTGTGGACTGGGAAACCTCATATGACGTGACACCACTAGCTAGTTGTACACCGAATGTTACAATACAGAGAAATTACACGAATAGACACATGTACAACCATTCCTTTCATCTACATACAAGTCGTGGACCCTGCTCTTTGTAGGGTCCATGACATGATTGCCTTTTGGTAGCTTAGCCTTCAAAGATAAATAACACAAGCTGGCTGGGCATCCAAATTCATGTGCAACTCATCAATGGATGTGTTTGACAAGTAAAGGGGAAAGTTGCCCCTCCTCCTTCCCATGAAAGATACAAAGCATGTTTGATTCTTCTCATAACTGTGAAGGTTTTTCACTCTTTTTCTATCCCTCTCATCTCTCTTTTTAAAGACGAGTTCTTCGTTAAATTGTAAGTTCAGATTTGTAAAATATTTACCGGATCTATAAAAGATTAGATTTATATCCATCTAAAAACCTTAACTGATAGGTAAGATTACCTGATTCTTTTATATTTCAATATTCTTTTTATTAACTTGCTGATGTTAGGTTCAATTCTCAACACTGTGCACCAAGTACGTGATCTAGAGCACCTTTCCTCAGCAAGTGATCTCGAATTAGACGTTTTTCTTTCGTATTCAGGTGAGGAGGGACAACTAACCATCGAGATAGGATTTCTCCTCTATCCTTGTGATATATAATTGACCATGAATCGTATATTTTTTTTATGTGGTCGAGCTTTTATTGACGACGAGTTCTGTACTCAGACATATTGAGATGATTGTTCGCATGGTAACCTGCTCTAGTACCATGTAAAATTTCCATTGATCCCACAAGAGGTTGAATTAATATTTATCTAAAAGTCTAAACTGATAGACAGTGTACAACGGAGGAAATCTTACATATATAACAGACGGAAGAAGTATCATGTTTTACAAGTAAATGATATTAGCACGATATTATTCATAAAAACGATCGAAAATTTCTTTTTAATCTCGTGACATGATAACATGTGATATGCCCGTTATAAACAAGACCTTCCTAGTGCAGCGTGCTTAATTTGCAATTAGAGGATCTTACACCTAATTTTTATCAGTACAAGTTTCTGTATCTCTTTATTCCTATTTCATATTTTCTTCCTTTAAATCCATAAACTTAATCCGTCAAATTGGAAAAAAATCAGCTTCCATGAATGCATTCACGAATTTTCTTCACCCGTTTCCTCTTTTTTATTTAAAGAGAATTTGTTCATTTTTCTTTTCCCCAACTACATGGCAAGAGAAAATTTTCATGGTCAAAAGATACATATGAGTTTTTATTATATAATTTTTTTTCAAAAAATATAAATATATTAGAGAAGGATCAGTATTTTTTGTACAGGAAAAATAAAAATTAGATTACTAATTCATAACTTTTTATAATTTAATTCTTTTTTTATACGTTATAATTTAATTTATTTAAAATAAAATTAAATTAGCCTACAACAGCAGAGCATTCAAGATTGTCATCATATTCTATAAATATATGGATGCTCAACGTGTGTGATTTTTGGTAAATTAAATACAAAATTAGGCAATAAATTTATGAAAAATAAAGTGATCTTGTATATAATAATAGTTCAATAAAAATTCGAGAGAAATATTTAGTTGTTATATATTAGTATATTTACTATTACATCCCTATTTTTGTCTGATAGTTGTTAAAAATTAAATTATAAAGATTAATGTTAGTTTAAAAAACTAAAAAAAATCAAAATCTTAAATATTTGCATATATAATATAGATATAAATTCTTGAAAATTTAATGTAATTGATAATTTTTTCTATAATTTTAATGATAATGTCCAGAGGCAGAGTATCCATCAACAATGCATTGGAGAAAAAGGAAAGAAAAATCAAGAAAGTTCAAAATAATTGGAAAGGAAATTTTGACTTTAGCAAGAAGTGTAATTCTGAAATAAAATTTTTTTATTTATTTTTGGAAATTATAATTGCGCATTATTATATTTTGGGCAGATCCATATGTATGTCTCTGTTGATGAGTAGGTGCCTGCGATGTCGGAAGGACGGACTGGGACAGCCTATAAATGGCTGGTGATTAGACAGGACCCACCCGTGATGGGTCACCTGGCACAGCAGGTTACAATCATTGCGCTCACCGGCTATAGCCCGTCTGCATCCTAAAAGGAAAATTTTCATTAGATTTTGACGGTACGGTGCCGTTCTTTAAAAGTTATATTTTCCTTCAATTAAAATGGTTTAAATAAGTTGGTTATTTGCCGAAAACTATTCAAAATTCTTTAATTTATTATGAAATACTTTTTTACCCAGAAAAAGTATAAATTATTTAAAAAAATTTTAATTTACCACTAATTATTTTTTATTAGAAGATCATGCTGCTAATTTTAATTGTTAATTGCTAATATGTACCATAAATTTTATTAACTGTGCAAACGAAATTTGACGTGACATCATAGGTGGTGTCCATTTAGTCATAAAAATGAGAAACATCTATTTGCATAACTATCCTCGTGATAAAATAGAGAATTCGATAATAATTCGTGATTTTTATGACTAGATAGACGTTACGTGTGATGTCATGTTGGACTCTGTTTGTAAAACCAGTAAAATTAAATGTACACATCAGTAATTAATAAACAAAATTAACGGCGTGATATGTTATGAAGAATATAGTATAGTTTGTAATTTTTTAGGAAAAATAGTTCGTGTTAGATTATGAAATTCTTGAATAGTTCATGATTTTATGGGTAAAAAATAGTTCGTGTTATATTTGAGAATTCTTGAATTATTCATGATTTTTTTTAAAAATAGTTCATAATAGATTAGAGAACTCTTATTTAATTTATAATTTTTGAGGCAAAAACCCTTAAAAGAAATTAAAATTGATGGTACCATTCTCATTTCAAATCTTTCAGGGGCCAAAAATCCGTGATTGAGAAAAATTTACATCTTAGTGAGCCGACTATTTCAAACGTGAATCGAGAGAAAATCTTGGATGATCGATCCTACCTCATTGTGTAATGTGATGAAACACCAATCAAATTAAAATAGATGGGTAAAATCAATGTTAATAACTGAAGAGTTTATCATAATTATTACTAATAAGAATAGCTTAATTAGTGTTTTCAAATGAGGATTACCTAATATCTTTTCAAAAAAATCGGTTCGAGCCATTTGTGTTTTTATATACCAAATGTCCATTATTATATCGAGTACATCTGTCCAATTAGATATTTGACATATGGTCAACCCTTGGCAGTTATAATTATCAGATTCTAAATAATAAAAAATATTTTAAAAAATCTAATAAATAATGAGCCTTGCATATCAGAGAAATTCTTAGATGATCCTACCTCACGTGTGATATGAGAAAATATCAATTAAATTATAATAAATAGATAAACCATTGTTAAAATCATACAAGAAATTACAAGAATTATTATTAATTATAGTAATTTAATTAATTTTTCCACACCAGATAACTATAAATAAATTATTTTAATTTTTTTATATATTATATTAATATTATCTTTTTTTTTTTTTGGTCGCCAGCCACGGTATCCAAGCAGGTCCCACCAGCGGTGAGATGGCATCTTTCAGCCAACCATACTTGACTAATCCGTTGGTCGCCCCGGGTCGCACGCCTGGCAATGGCGGGTGAGGCTCCCAAAAGGGGTGTCTGCGTACGTGAGGTCTCGAACCCGAGACCTCCTTAAGCGGTACCGAACTGCTTACCACTCGGCCCAACCCCTCTTGGTATTATATTATATTAATATTATCACGTAATATATACAATACAATTTCGCTCCACATTCTTCCATCCATGTGATAGTATATGAAGGCACAGATAAAAATAATAGACCGTACCCCGTCAACCCAACTCAACACAGAATCTCTCTCTGCTGTGGCCTGTGAAGAGAGAGAGAGAGAGAGAGTCTGATCTAATGGCACTTTGACAGCTATGGAGGTTCCAAGCTCTCTCTCTCTCTCTATGAGGTCAAACCTGCCATTGTCGCTCCCTTCTCTCTCCGAAGCTCCTTAATTGCTTATTCACGCTCGATCTGCCAGGGCTGACACTTCATACCCTCTCCCTCCCTCCCTCTTGCTCTAATTCAATGTGTGCTGTTATATATGGTTGAGATGCCTCCAATGCTGACGGAGAACGTGACCGGAATGTGAGGGTGACGGCGGCGTCGATTGAGTTAGAGAGAGAGAGACAGACAGAGACAGAGACAGGCAGGGGGAGAGGAGGCGAGGCAGAGCGACCGTCGGACATGGCATCTGGCGCTCCCTGCCTGACCGGCGGCGAGAGGAGACACTGGTGGCTTAGCAACAGAAAGGTGCGTATCGAGCTAGGAGTTGTCTCGGCTGTTAGACTTTGAATCGAATCCGTCTCGTTTCGTTTCGATTTGGTTGGGTTCGGTCGACTCGCTTGCGTTTCAAGTCTTCAACGTGTCGAAACGCGAACTTCACCGTTGCTTGCTCCGACAGAACGCCGCTTCTTATGGATTCTTCAATGTCGGGATCTGTTGAAACTGTTTGATGAAAGTCCGCATGTGGATTAGTTTTTCTCGGATACTGCTTTGATTCTATCATCATCACGCTACCTCATTGTTTTAGTATTTGGAATTATTTCCATCATTCTCAATCAATTACATGACCTCAATGATTTCAATGACAAATCTTCCATTTTGTTCCAAAATCTTCAGACAATATATCGAAACAATCTGATGGAAATTCACTTCTCTTAAATTTTTTCCCTAAAAACTCCATTTTTGGTACATTAGTTTTGTACTTCACTTCAAATTCACTTGTCTTTGATACAAATGAGAGATATAAGAACGCCATTCGCACGATTTACCCTGATTCCCACCGAATTCGTTGCAAGTCCTTCAATGGAAACTCTGTAATGATTTTGGTTTTGACTTCTGATTTTGGTTTTGATAGGTGGTGGATAAGTACATCAGAGACGCTAGGAACCTCTTAGCGACTCGAGAGCAGGCAAACATTGCCACGGCCCTCAACCTCCTTGATGCTGCGCTTTCACTAATGCCTCGACTCGAGCAAGCTCTCGAGCTGAAAGCAAGATCCCTGCTCCATCTTAGGCGGTTCCGAGAAATCGCCGATATGCTCCAGGACTACATCCCGAGCCTGAAAATGACGAGCGATGATTCTTCTTCCTCTTCTTCCTCCTCAGCCGCATCATCTGACGGTTCCTCTCAGCAGCACACCAGAGAGCAGGCCAGTCTTCTGCCCAGTCAGGAGCCAAGTTTCAAATGCTTCTCCGTCTCGGACCTAAAGAAGAAAGTCATGGCAGGACTGAATCGGAGCTGCGACAAAGAAGGGCTGTGGAGGTAATTAATGGATCTTATCTTCCTCTTTGTCTTCTTTTGTGACGTCTCACGATGGTTGTTGTGTTGCGTGGATTCATCGTTTGATGAGCCTAACATTTATGACGAGACGATTGGAAAGGCTTTAGTTCTGGTAAGGAATAAATAGTTCGCCGCCTGCCATTAATGACTTCCTACGACATTTTACTGGAAATGGGCGTAAGCTTAGAATCATAGAGCCCATTTCCAGGGTAAGATTCAGATCCCATTTTCAGATTTCTCCTGTACGGAGATCCATCGACCTGGATTTTAGCTGTAACTAGTAGGTCATATTTCAGACGCGACTTAATTCACGCAGGCAGAAATTGGAAGTTGAAGATTCAGAAAGCTAGTACCTTTACAGCGTAGGAGGAGTCCTTTCCACAGTGTCCTTTGCAGTTCCCCATTGGGAGAGACATGAACATGAAATAAATGGTTAATTTGCACCAACTCTAGATTTGTAATTGTATTAGGTGAGAAAGATAAGCTGATAATGCTAAAGCCTTGTTAATTAGTATTGAAATGATTTCTGAATTCCCAACTCTGATGTTGCCGTGACCCAGTCATTGATTTAAAGTGGTTGCATGGGGCGGTTCTCCCCCTTATACTCGTTAAAGCATGTTTATGTCATGTCGCCCCCCCATAGCACTGTCTTTTTTTAGGTTTCCCTCCAAGACCCCATATGCAACTTAGCAATGGGCAGACTAAATTTAGTCTGCCAATTGTGCAAAACAGTTGAATGATCTGCATAATAAGCAAACCTTAATCACCGAGTCTTCTCAGGTCTACAACACTCAATAGCCTAATAATACGATTGACTGTTTATAGCCTGTCTTGGAAAGTATGTAAACTCCATTAGTTCAGATCGACTCGCTGGCTAAGCCACTTTGTTTGAATATGCAGGTACTTGGTTCTAGGTCAAGCATGCTGCCACTTAGGCCTAATGGAGGATGCCATGGCCCTCCTCCAGACATGGAAACGCCTCAGCACTGTCGCATTTCGTCGTGAAAGCATCCACTGGTCAGATGACAGCTTCTCCCTCTCCAGTGACCAAATCTTGACCGACATCACCACAGCTACGGTTCCCAGCTCACCACCCAAAGGCCCCTTCGAGTCCGAGTCCATAAATCATCTCATTGGCCACACAAAGTTCCTTCTTCGCCGTCAAGCAGCTGCCCTGGCAGCCCTTGAAGCTGGCCTGTACTCCGAGTCCATTCGCCACTTCAGCAAAATAATAGACGGCCGTTATGGAGCCCCACAATGGTTCCTCGCACAATGCTACATGCTACGTGCCACGGCCTTTCAGTCAGCTGGACGGGTTGCAGAGTCGATCGCTGATTGCAATAAAACGCTCGCCCTCAGCCCAACATGCATTCAAGCGCTGGAAACTCGAGCTGCCCTCCTGGAATCTATTCGGTGTTTCCCTGATTCCTTGCACGATCTAGAACACCTCAGACTCCTCTACAACACGATCTTGCGAGACAGGAAACTCCCTGGTCCTGCTTGGAAACAGCAGAACGTTCACTACAAGGAGATTCCCGGGAAACTATGCGCACTCACCTCGAAAATTCAAGAACTGAAACAGAGGGCTGCTTCCGGGGAAACATGGCATATTGATTACTATGCTCTGATCGGATTAAGATGGGGATGTTCACGCTCGGAGCTTGAGAGAGCTCATCGGTTGCTCTCTCTTAGGCACAAGCCGAGCAGGGTTTTAGATTTCCTGGACAAGTGCGAGTTTGAAGAAGGTTGTGACTTAGATTCTACAAAGGATAGGGCCAAGATGTCGGGATTATTACTCTATAGGCTGCTTCAGAAAGCATATGCGAGTGTTCTGTCTACCATAACGGAGGATGAAGCGGTCGAGAAGCAGAGAAAAATTGCTGCAGCTGCCTTACAAGCAGAACAGCAAGCTGCAGCTCAAGTGCCGAAAACCCAGGAGACTAAACCCGAAATAGATTCTGAAAGCTCCGTTCCTAAACAAACCAGCTCGAGCAGCAGCAGCAAGAAGGTATCTCCGGATCCTTCGGTTTACCGGGGAGTGTTCTGCAGGGACTTGGCTGCAGTGGGAAGTTTGCTAGCTCAGGTGGGCCATAACCGTCCCCTCCCCGTGAAATATGCAGCACTGAGTTGCTAGCACTCAGAGAATCCCCCACCGAGGATATTCATGTTCGGTTATGTTAGCTGTGTGCTTCTATGCAATGAAAATTTTGCGGATCGACCGTCTACCATGTACAGAGAAGTTCGGGTACGGATTGTATTCTGTCTTGTCCTAGTCCATGTAGTCATATATGATCGGAAGGTATAAGGTTAGAGTAAATTTTGTCTGGGTTCTGATATCGAACAGCCTAATAATTTTACTGCTGTTAGCGAAACACGAAGATAGCAGAGGACAACATACTAAGGCCTGTAGTGCCTGTGTTTTCAGGAACATATCTGTCCATCCCGGCCTTCCTAGTTGTCTTGATAATGTTTGATACAAAAAAATGGATCCGTTATGGTGCGTTTGGTAAAGTTTTCAAATCTAAAAGGCATAACATTCATAGAATTCATTAATCTTATAATTAGTCCCCAACGATTAACTCAAGTGAATGGGACGTGCGTACTACTGTGTGAAAATTCATGAAATCGAAAGTTCAAATTTTCTTGAGCGTGTAACCCTTGGTGAGACTACTCATATATATGCTTTGAACATGGACCGATCTGAATCCACATACTTGTGAGTTGTTCATGGGTTCGGAAAGAATAAATCTCTCGTTATGAAAAATATATAATTTATATCTAACTTTATAATATACGTACCAAATCTTATGATCAACTCTATATTTTTTCAAATATCATAATCTCACGTCCCGATCTAATTTTCAAGAAATTTTACTACAGTTCAAACTATCTGTACAGTCTTAATATTTTCTATGATCCATCAATATTCAAGCCAAACGTCCTCTAAGGTTCGATCCCTTGATCTCATTCAACAACATAAATTACATTATTTAATTGTAGAATTTATTTGTTAGGTTATCAGTTCAAGCTTCACGGTACAATGGCTGACATAATATCGTCTAAAATTTTAAAATTATTTTACGTATATTTACCAAATTTAATAATGGACTGAAAATGCTTACCAAACATATAATTTTACATTTCGATCTATAGCTTATGAAAATTTATTAAAATTAAAATTTTCATTGTAATTTTATTTTATTATATGATTTAATAATATTCAAACTAAATGCCTGGCTGTAACGGCAGTCCTGCTCGGTAATGCACGCGACCTTTTCATGTGTGGGTTCGGCCCGGAGCGCGAACCGGGGAACTGGACGCAATGGTGTGGACCGGGCGCGCGCGCAGCAGTAGATCGAATACGTGAACCGGGAGCATGGCAAAGCTACTGCTGCCGTCTTGGTTAGGTGGGGATATCTGTTCCGTGGAAGATGAGAAAAAATCGAAAGACGCCATTAAAGAGAAGCTTCGAGTTCCTTCCCAGGTTGACTCTTGAGAGAGGAGGGGAGGTGTGAGAGATGGGGTGGCTGAGCCGTTTTGTAGTGGCGGTGGCGTTCTTGGCCGTGGGGGTGATATTCTCGCCGGAGACGTTCGGATCAGAAGCCGGCGACGGCGGCGGCGGCGGCCTAGGGAAGCTGGGGACGGCTCTGAGGCTGGCGCACCTTCTCTGCTTCGCCACCGCTTGGGGCGCCGCTCTTTGGGTCACCTTCATCGGTGGCATCATCATGTTCAAGTACGTGATTTAAATTCCCCCAGCTCCCTCTCCCTTCTTCAAATCTCCTAGCGCAGAATTGATTAAAGTTCATCACAGGACAACAGGCGTCATTTCTAGGAATTTGATGAGCATTTCTTCCTTCAAGCATCGATAATTTTCCCCCAGTTTTCAAATTATGCAAGTCCTGTGGAAAATTTTCTGACAGAAAGCCATGGCTTTTCTAGCGATTAGCAGTGTATTTCTGCTGAATGGTGCAGAATTCTGCGCTCAATTCTATATGAAACACCCTTAATGAAACAATATTTGAATTTCTTTTACGAGATTTGGCCCCTAGGTGTGTTTGATTACAACAGGTTTCCTGTATTTCTGCTCAAGTGAATTTGAGAAGGGTCAATTTCACTTTCCTGAATGCCCATCAAATGAAATACAACTTTTGGGGCCATCATGTGTAGATTATCCTTGCTTGGATTGGTGTAGCCGTGTAGATGAATTCCGAATGTGAATACAGAGTAATCTTGATATATGCCCTCAGTATCCTCGAAGGAATTTTCTTGGGCAGGACAGTTTCAACCTTGTTGTTGCTGTAGTAGGTATAAGAAGAGGATGTTTTCAGTTGACATACTTAATTTTGAATGTAGGAATCTTCCGAGGCACATGTTTGGTAACCTGCAAAGCAAGATGTTTCCAGCATACTTTGCAATGGTTGGGGTCTGCTGTGCAGTTTCCCTCGCTTCATTTGGGTATTTGCATCCATGGAAGTCGGCTTCCACTGCTGAGAAGTACCAGCTCGGGTTTCTTGCATCTTCCTTTGCTTTCAACCTCACAAACTTGGTGGTATTCACCCCCATGACTATCCAGGTATATTTTGCAGCTGCCAGCTCATTTCTTTCTGAAAGATAGATATTTTACGAGGTATACTCCCTGAGTTCACTCGGGATACCGCAATTGCTTTGTTCTAGATTGTGTTAAGGATATAGAAGTTTAAAGCAAGAGTACCTCTCAGATGGAAAGAACTTTATGCTTTTGACAATAAGTGTGATATCAATAAAAAAAGTGATGCTAAGATTCATGGTTTAGTATTTTGTTGACGGATATTACCAATTTTTCTGCATTTTCTTGTCTTGTTTCAGTTTACATTGTGTAGTTGTTAATGATTCCACACTTCACCTGCATGCTTTGGTCATGTAAATAAGTATAACATCTAGAAGATTGACCCAGACACAGGAATTGGTGTCTTGCTGACTTTTGCTTAGAAATCTTTATTTTCATCTGAGAGTTTCTTTACCTTCCATGATCCGTTGATGACTCTCAGTACTGTGCTTTGTGGGGCAGATGATGAAGCAGAGGCACAAGGTGGAGAGGGAAGAGAACATTGGGGAGGAGATCGGGTGGTCAAAGAACGTGGAGGTCGCAAAGGTCAACCCGAAACTCGCCGCCATGAACAAGAAGTTCGGGATGATACATGGGCTGTCATCTCTTGCAAACATCATGGCCTTCGGGAGCCTCGCCATGCACTCTTGGTACTTGGCCGGTAAGCTCAATCTGTGATTTCAGTATTTCGTAACCCATCTGGTCGAAAGTACCTGCTCTGGCTATACAGACTGAATTGGCACATCCATGGTGACTGAGTGGAGGCCATATCTTCTATCGAGTTTTCTGATTCTGTTCTTGACTGAATGTTGTGAAACCGAGCAATTATGACAATAAGAACTCCATGGAATCAGATCATTGTTTCTGATTTCCTACTTAGTGAGATTGTGCACAGGTATCGAGTAGGCTCGAAACGGGCAGGAGCCCATTTCAGTTTGGGTTTTAAAATAGTACAGTTCGTCTTAATTTGACATGGTCTTGATTAAGGATAGTATAGTGGTATAAAGCTCACTATCAAGTGGTTTAGTGAAGTCTCTCTAAGCAATATTGTCAGTAGAGATGCTTGAGTCTGTACTTTGGCAGACACTGACTTATTAGAAAATACTAGATGTTTGGTGGTGCTACGTTCACAAGGTCGGTGCTAGTATTGATTATTCAATTCACCTGATATGTTTGAAGTTGAACACGAAAACTCGAACATTAAGTAACATAGATGACCGGGTTGCTATTACTGTCGTCCTCCTTTTTACTGATAATTTTTTTTAAAGATAAAAGGCGGACCCTTGTACGCAAAATTTCTCTTAAAAATTTTAATAATATTAAATGTCTGGCAAATTTAATCGTAATAAATGAATTTCCGACCCATTGGCTTAGCCAAATTCTGTGGCCCAGGTAATTACCATCTCAACATGGCATATAAGAAAATATCAATAAGATTATAATAAATATATATATTAGTATTAATTATTCGAGTAGTTACTTTAATTATTATTAATCTCATATCACTGTGAGGTCGGACCGTCAAATTCTTTTCTTGTACCAAAGACCAAATCCACACTACAGGAAAATATAATCGTTCCTAGCATGGAGGGATTTAGAAAACTTGTTTAGGTTTGAAATCTCGTGGAAGGATAATATAATAAATTTAAATAGATGAAGTATGATAATTTAATAAAAATTGAATGAAGCCCACAAGGGACAGCCCTGGTAGTGGGGTTTTGGGAGGTCTTTCGAGACCTCTTGAATTCAAATTCCCATAGGCGCATTCCTCATGGGTGGGAGCTCTATAGTCCTCGAACTCGTCAGGTTCACCTGACTTACCCGGCACATGTGGTTTGCAGGCTACTGCATGTGTCTCGAGAAGGAGGAGGTGTCGCAACCATTGTTAGTCAAGCCTGGAAGACGAGCCAATCGGGTTCGCCTGGCTTGTCCAACATACGTGATTTGTGGGCTATTGCATGTGCCCCCACCATTGCTGTCAGATTCAGAAAATACTTGAATACCTCAATTATAAAAAAAATAAAAATAAAAATTGAATGAAGAAAAGGTCACATTAAATATAAAATTGTAGCATTAAAGGGTGGGAAGGATGCATTTACGCTAACGAAAAAGAATCTCGGATGGTCCTACCTCACAATAATGCGGTGAGAAAGAACCGGTGAAATTCCTTTGATCAGTAATAGTTATAGCAACAACTCGGGTAGTTAAGATGCTAATTTGCTCGTCTTTCACGCGTCGCCTAAGAATTTCTCTCACCCAACAGCTCCAAGTTCTGGCAAGAGCAGGGTTCGGTGTCCGGCTCATTATGGTTTGGTGGACTTTTAACATTTGAAAGACTTACGGCCAACTTTCCGGCCCGAATTTGTTATCCAATTTCCGTTCAAATATGCTCTCTTTTTTCATCCCACCTCGTTGGCCGATAACTATTGGGGAAATTGGTCCAAAGGCATCGTTCTCTTTCATAAAATTTAGGGTTATTTGTACAGAAAATCACGAACTATCCAAGAATTTTTTAGTCCGTCACGAACTATTTCTTTCCTAAAAAATAACGAACTATTCAATAATTCCCTAATTTACCACGAACCATTTTTTGTCCAGAAAATACGAATTATTTAAGAATTTTCAATCTACCACGTTATTTTATTTGTTAATTGTTGATATATATACTGTTAATTTTGTCGATTGTGCAAACGAAGTCTGACGTGATATCACATGTGACATCTATCTGGTCATAAAAAATCACGAACTATTGTCCAATTATCTATTTTATCACGAGAATGGACGTGCAAATAGATGCGCAAACAGATATTTCCTCTTTTTATGATCAGATGGATAAACGTGTGATACTACATCAGATTCAATTTGCACAATTAACGGTACGCGTTAGCAATTAACAGTTAAAATTAATGACCTGATAGATTAAGGAAAACTTAGCACAATTTATAATTTTCAGAAAAAAAATAGTTCGTAATAAATTAAGGAATTATTGGATAGTTCATGATTTTCTGGGCAAATAACCCTAAAATTTACTTAGCTGAAAATTAAGAATTTTATTATTGTGAGCAGGATCATCTTTCCATCTCGGGGAATTCTTAGGTGATCTCATCGCACATTGTGACGTGATGAGTATCGATTAAACTGTAACAAATGAGCAAATTAGTGTTAACCGTTTGAGCAGTTGTCGTAGTTGTTACTGATCAGAGCAATCTAATCGATGCTTTCTCACTACAATATTATAAAGTAGAATCATATGAAATCTCTTATTAAAGACGATTACACCACTTTGTCCTTTTTGCTTTGCTGGAAGATAGGCACCGTCCGAGAAGGGCTCAACGGTCACATGTTGAGGGCTCTTTCTTGCTGCTGGGACAACTTCTTACTTTGTCTCCTTACGCATTCAGACCGAGAGGGAGAGGGAGAGGGAGAGGGAGAGATTGATCGGTCTGTATAATGCGGCAATTGCCTAGCAGATCCAAAGGTTTTTGTCCACTACATGACATTCAACTTCTGCCAACCTTGACATGTGACCGTGCTTTTTCGGCAACGTGCCGTGTCCCAGACCGAGACCCGAACGTGCCAGCGGACGCAACCGACATGGAGGAAGTCGGTTAGTTGGACTGACTCTGCTGGCTTTTCTTACAATAGACTCTCATGTTCAATACATAACACGTGTAACTATTTCTCCAGTAGGGTTTCCTGAGCGTGGATTCGAGTCGATCCAACGTGACCCAAGGTCGAAAAGGGTCGATATTTCTTTGTCTCATTCTTTTCTGCCAAAGAACGTAGAATAAAAAGGAGCACGAGTGTTTTATCAAGTGACGTAAATATCTACCGAGTCTGGATTCCCTCAATGATTTAAAGATGAAAATATCTTTCAAAGAAACATAGGATGACTGACAGGTGGGGTAGTGTCGTGCAGCAACCGGTTTGGGACGGTACAGGATGGTTACATTCGGTCTGAACTGAACCGAATTTGCTTTGAAATTTTGGTTTTGCATTCTTATTATATTGAAATTGATTTGGTTTGACTTGAACCGGTTAACCATACCAATTACAATTAGAAATTAATTGAAAGGCTCATAGTAAGTGCGAGTCATATGACCGTATAAAAGCAGGTATTGAAGGACTATAGTCTCGCATCGAATAAATACAGAGAAAAATCCCGAGCTTATGAGAGTGATGGATACCACTGCCTATCACAGTTTTAAATTTTTAGGTCGTATGTGGATTCGAACTACTTAAAAAGACCTAAAAATTTTAGAGAAAAATAGGATGAATCATTATTAAACAGGCTGTTCACAATCAGCATAATTGGGCAGAGCTCAGACCACATGATAAAGGAACCTTTTTCCAAATATCTATTTCTTCCACCAATATCCAGCAGTTCCCCTGATTAATCTAGTTCGAATCGGAAAAACCTACTAGGTAGTAAAACTCTCCCAAGGTAAATTTTTTCTATTTATAAGATTCGAACATGAGTGACCTTGCTCGTGGGAAGAGACAACTTACCAGCTCAACCAGTCCATTTCAGTTTTTCTTCAACTTTAGTTTGCTCATAAAAGTGCATCACTTTCAGTTGCTTTCAACATTGATTCCCAATCAACGTTATTGAATCAGAAAACGCCATTGTCGTCTTTGCCTCAGGAAAAAGGAATAGCAATTCGGAAATAGTCACGTTTAGCTTATGGAATTCAAAGATCAATCTCGAACACAAGATTGGTGGAGCAGATAAGAGCCTAAAAGTTGCATTCATACTCCTCCTGTGTCATTTACATTGGAGGGTTGCTTGTTTCTCTACAAATGGTACATCCCTCGTTCCAAGCTTCGCTATGTGAAAGCCTTAAATCGCCCTCGAATAAATGAATAAAGAATCGAATGAGACATAGTCGACTCACTTACCTTTGCGAATGTATGCCTTCACGACCCACTGACAAAGCAGAAAGTCGATCAGACTGACCTGACTGGACTAGGCTACTTTTAACTGAAGCTGATGACACTGTAGGCCCACAGAAGTAATGATCTTGCAGGGAACAGGAAGACCATGAGTAAGTGCAATCTCTGCGAAGTGACGAGCTGACCGAACCGTCTCAGAGATTCTTGCCTGGTTCCTATGATGCCCGAGAAGTCGAACTGATCCTGTCCCGAGTAGTCTGGACTACTTATCTTCCTGTCGAGGACAATCCCGTCATTTATGTTGGACGAGCCCACGAGGGGCCACCAGAGCATCCTCCTCTGATCTCTCCTGGCCTTCCTGACACGGTTCAGCTCCTCTTGTATCACGACTTCCACTGTCTGTAAGTAGGAATTCATGTCATGGTCTCTCTGAATGGTCCCTCCCGTCCCGTAGGCAGCTCGGTCGCTAAGGATCTCGAGTGGGTGAGGAGAATCGAAGAAGAGCTTTTGAGCGGCTCGTATCTGCTTCTGTGCTTTGGGGACATCAGAAAGCAAGCAGCTGAAAAGGTAGAGGCCACTGCCTGGAGGGAGGAGGTGATGGCGAGGGGAGAAGCTCTCATCTGGCTGTAGAATCAGAAGCTCCCCCATCGGAGCGTACAATATCTTCTGTAATGAGGGAACAAAAGCGTTAGACGAGTCGAGATAAAATGTAATGAGTGAAATATTATCGGTTTTCATATTCCTCTTTCTCCAGAAAATGCAAAAACTAAGACAACAATGGTCCGGTTGATAGGATGAAGAGGGACGAACTGGGAAAATATTGCATTTCCGTTCTGTTTTGGCAAATTGGGTATGCCATAGGCATCAAATTACTCATCCAGAAGATTTGTTTAACATGAAAACTTGTCTTTGTTTCTGAAAAGGGAAATTTGCAGAGAAAAATCATGTTTCCCGAGCTGACCTCATTATTAAGACATGGATGATTCCTGAAATTCCCATTAATGGCCTTGAGAAGCTCTGCGACGTGATCAGGGTAACTGCAAGAGAAGGCTCGTGGAACGATATCTCGGTGCATTGTGACAGCTTGGACATGGCTTTGAGGCAACCCAAGCTTCCGAAGCAAACCATCGCCTCCACACATAATCGATGGAGCGCCAAATGTTATGACTGGAAGCAATGTAGGGGCAGGCACTTCGCCCCGTACTAGAAGCATCAGGTTGATAAGTAATGAGAGGCTTCCACCAAGTGAATGGCCTGTAAAACGGAAGGTTGCTCGATCTCCATGTGCTTTTAGGTGGGCTCGCACTTCCGGCAGCATTTGCTCGTACATGCCTTTAGCAGCCTCGTATATGCCTCTGTGAACCAGAGTGTCAAATCCCTGAAAGAAACTTTATCACTCAGTTTGAAGATTCATGCATATAATTCTTCTTTGACACCGAAAAAGCAACGAGCCCTCGAGAAAATAACAATTGATGGATCATGCACACTCAACTTGCAAGATAGTGAGGTAACTTCACAATAATGCAAGAGAGAGACCATGGTCGCATTTTACCTCGAACTCGATAGGTTCAAAGAGTAAATTTGCTTGCCACGAAGCCAATGATTCCGACCCCTGAATCAGAAAGTGCACCATTAGAGAATCTCTTAGCTATTTGACAAATAGAAAACAAGATTTCTATGCGATGCCCAATTAGAAAAAAAGATTACACAGCTTTCAGAGACAAATCGGCCCCTTTGCTGCCTAATGCGTATTGGGCATTGATTACAGTACCTGAATAACGAAGAACCTTGTATTGCTCCAGTCATCGTCACAAATGAACCACTCGCAAGGTGACGAATATTTCGACTTGAGATCATCAGCAAGTGCCTGCTTCACTTCCTCCTCAGCAGCTACCACTGCTGTCACAGAGTCAGTAGCAGCCATGAAATTGGCCATTTCCGAGTTCATTATATCATCTCCCTCAAGTCTTTCGTTGGGTAATTCTTGGTCTGACTCTGCATCAGATGGTCTAGAAGATAAGATGGCCTTCGCATGAGAATGCACGTAAGAAGCGGCAGAAGCAGCAGCATGATAAGCAACAGATGCACTGATTCGATAGCCACCACTCTTCTGCTTTTCATATACTGCTGTTCCTCTTGCTGGATGTGATTCTTCTTCAACATGAGTTGGCACCGGATCGCCTGCAGCCTTTGCCGCCAATCCTCTCTTGTCCACTGACGATGTTACCAATCTCAGGCCACAGGTTTTTAAGAGGTTTGCGGGCTGATCCACGGAAAATCAAGATGAGTTAGGAGACAAAATAATACAAATATGGGTCAATTCAGCATCAGGCATAGGATATTGTTTCGTGGGAAGCCATAGGCAATATCTGTGTGTCAAATTAAATCAAGAACAGTTTTTTCTCCCAAGAAACATTTTACAAGATAGCTCAATAGTTTCTTCCAGATCATCACAGTGGCAAATTAAATATAATAACAGACACAACATGGCTAACGGGAGAATTTACTTCAGAGTAACCATTTCAGTAATTCAAACCAATCTCTAAGGAGCCCTGAACTCTTGTTATAATCCGGAGTTCAATTGCAAACTCAGTTGTGAATAAATAGGTATCATACCGCATCCAACTGGGCAATGACTGATATTTACTCTTGCGGTACATCAACTACACGAGTTTGCTAAAACATCCAAAAGCTAGTTTCTCCATGACAATGAGCATAAGAGGATTCTGCTAAAAATGAATTCCCTAGCATGAAGTGCAATCAATTATGAGGGATCACCGCAAGCGACACTTCAATTTCAAATTTTCAACAGATCAACATGTGAGATGCTTCAATCTTCATCAAACAAGAACTTATCTTTATTATAGAATGAATCGGGTCGACCATGTGAAAACAGTGTACCTTGATCTCGGATATGGCATAGGCTAGGTTGCCCAAGTAAGCCATCTTAGCATAGAGCTTGGCCTGTTCAAGAGAGACCCTGTGCAGCAAGCTGGAGAATGTGACCGCGTCAATTTCAATCTCCTTCTCTTGCTCATCGAAATCAACTCGGCAAGCATCACACCATTCATCATCATCATCACCATCCAGTTCATCATCCTCATTCGATTCCTTGTCAGCAACTAGTTCCTTCTCGAGAACCCTAAGAACTTCACCATTATTGTCCTCCTGCAGCTCCTCTTCCTTCATCCCTGTCCTTAGGTGGAGGATCTTGAACATCCAGTTCCTGTTTTGCCCCTCCAAGCCCACCGAATTTTCAGCCTCGCCCTCCATTCCAACATCTGCGCCATGAGACGACCTCTCCCCGTTCTCAGCCAAAACGGCGTCGTCCACAGCCGTTCCTCTTCGTGCATTACCTCCACCGCCGTTGCCTCCAAACCACAGAGACTTCAAAGGGTACCTGAAAGTGGCCATCTTTAGGTTAGCCAAATCCCTGTCCTTTCTCCAGGAAGTAAAAATTCCAAAGAATCGCCTCATCGACTTTCAAGATATTGCGTCAATTTCGTAGCAGAAAGTAAATCTTTTTCCCGATTTTCTCCGACCGGTGCCTTGTTGAATCATGTTCTTGGACATTGCCGGACCTTAGCCATACCTGAAAGAGAACCTCGAAGGAGTGGAAGAAGAAGACGACGACGCGGCGGGCTGCGTCTTCTGGGGCTGCGGCGGCGTGGCCACCACCTTGGACCTGTCCGCAAAGGACCTCCCGGAGGCGCTCACGTGGCACACCGGCGCACGACCATCGAAGGCTCCGGTCAGCGAAACCGGCGGCTGGGGCACCCCCTGGACACCCGATTTCAGGCGCAGACCGTCCATATTTCCCCGCTTAAGGGCCCGTCGCAAGCTCGGGTTCCCCTTCCTCAATGAAACAGTCTCTTAAAAAAAAGGAACGACAGCTCGGGGATGCAGCTCCGGTGGAGGATATCAGGTCACGCGGGCGGAGTGTACGGGCAACGGAAGCTCAGGCGAGAATGTACGTGCTGTAATGCAACACGATCTTTGAATTCCGAGGGCCTTCCTCCTCCGTTCCGTGTCGGGATCAAGTTAAGAGAGAGAGAGTTGGAGAGGAGAGAGAGAATAACGAGATTTTAGAGAGAGAGAGAGTCGGAGAGGAGAGAGAGAATAACGGATTTTAGAGAGAGAGGGGGGGGGGGTGGTAGAAGATCTGGGAGATGCATGCTTTTTGTAGGCGTGAACAGGTCATTAACATTCGACGATTTTCATTTCTCCCCGCAAACGTTCTTCAACCGTAAAAAATAATAAATAAATAAGTTTTTATAGTGTCAATTAATTGAGATATTTAACTTTTACTTTTCTTAAATACAATTTTGGATTTAAGGTTCTGTAAATTTACTTTTTGTATCCTTATTCATAAAAAAAATAATTATAAAAATAAAACTCTCGTTTATTGGGTAATATTCAGGCTCCTCCAAGTATACTAGACAGAGCTAAACAACTCGTGTTTTGCACTGATTGTGTCTGCGCAGCAACGTAAAAATTCTAATATAGTTTAAGAAGTCCACGATCTCGAAGTACATATCAAAAAGGCATGTTTCTACTAAGGTACTTTGACCAATGTGCATAGTTTTCAGAACCGAACCGGGCCGAAAACCGGTCAAGGTATGGGTTCTTAGGTTCTTGGATTCAACCGGGGTTCAATGGGTCTAACTGGATTTTTACAAATAATACTTATAATAATATAAAATTAGTAATATGAATATAAGATTGTCATATTCTATACATTAATTTATAACTTCAACTTTACAAATAAGATTGTTATATTCTATACATTAATTTAGAGTTTACGTTTCTTTTTTTTCCATTTTTGACTCCTTTTTAATTTTTTAATTTTTCTTCATTGACCGGTTGTCCTTGATGCAAATGGAGTAATGAGTGAAACCGGACCGGGCCGGTGTCCGGTTCCCGTCCAGCCAAGCCGGTCCGGTCCGGTTTTTAAACTATGCCAATGTGTCCAAAAAATTTTTCGCTGAACTATATAAGAATAAATCTTGAACTACTCTCTTTTTATCGGTAATAAATCTTGAACTGCTATATCATTGCCCTTGAATGGTCATATTTTTTTAATAATTGTTTTCTCTCCTTTTTTCTTTTTTTTTTTCCTTCCCTCGTTTACATTGGGATCGGATTACGTGTGCAGTGCCATGGGGTGTTCTGCGGTGGGGCCCACACGCCGGCGTCCTCGCCCCCACCCACCGCGTTGCGTTCTCTTTCCGGGTAGTTTCCGGGTACACACTTATATGAAGATTAATGAAACAGTAATATCACCAGATAATAGGTATATTTATCTAATTAAAATTTATTATTTATATACTTATTTAATAAATTATTTATTCGAAAAGTACGAATTATTCAATAGCTTTTCAATCTACTACAAACTATTTTTTCTCAGAAAATCACGAACTATCCGGGAATTTTTCAGTTTGCTAAGAACTATTTTTTACTAAGAAAATCATGGATTATGCTTTATTTTTTCTAATCTACTATGTTACTAATTTTGATCTTTAATTGTTGATTTGGAGAATTAATTTTTTTAATTGTGCAAACAGAGTCTGACGTGGTATCACATGTGACATCTACCTGGTCATAAAAATAAAGAATATATGTTTACACATCGATTTGCAAGTCCATCATCTGTTTGCACATATCTTTATACATCCATCCTCGTGATAAAACAAAAAATTTGACAATGGTTCGTAATTTTTGTAACCAAATGTATGTCACGTCAAACTTTATTTGTACAATCAGTAAAATTAACTATACACATAAGCAATTAACAGATAATAAACGGCATAGTAAATTAGAAAATTCTTAAATAGTTCGTGATTTTCTGAGAAAAAAATAGTTTATGGTAGATTAGAAAATTATTGGATATTTCATGATTTTCTAGGTAAAAAAATAGTTCATGGTAGATTATAGAATATTTGGATAGTTCATGATTTTCTGGGCAAATAACTCTTATTGAATCACAATTCACCATTTATTAAGATATTTTTTCATTTTTAGAAAATTTTAAGATTTAATAATTATATTCGTATAATTATTAATTATGTGCAAAATTCTAATTGGACAAATATACCACTTCATCATTGACACGTGGTATATTCACTTCATCGAAGACTTTTTCCAACATTACAATGATTGTGAGGAACAACCAATTAAATTACATTGATTCGTAATAATAAGGTAAATGCTGGGATAATTAACACTAATTCGCTCGTTTGTCGTGATTTGATTGATATTTTCTCATATCACGTGGTGAAATATGATCGTTTCAGAATTTCTTGTCATATAAAAAACAACTTACGGTTAATTCTAATTAGAGTAGATTGAACAAAGACAATATTCAAGGAAAGAATTATCCAACTGCCATCGAGGGGAAAGTACTTTGTGGAACGATTATACTACGTGTAATAGTCTAATCAGAACTTGACATGCGATCAATAATTATATAAATATAAATATTAAATCTTAAAATTTTCTTTAAAAATATAAAAAATGTAACAAATTGTGAATCTTAGTTAAATAAATATATGAATAGTGGATTCCGATTGGACGGATACACTATATCAGTATTACTTATATAGTATGATTGCTCTATTAAAAACTTTCTACTAAGTTGTGGCAGTCGCAACGGCGATAGCAGTTATGCGAGGTATGGATGAATGAGAAGGTCTCCATACATCGAATATACTATGTGATAATACTGATATAATATATTGGTTGAGAAGGTCTACATACATCGAACATATCTTTCTTTTTTTTTTATGTACACTAATATTCAGAAACCCGTTAGGCTACTACTAATCCAGTTCGAACCGGGTTGACCTATTTAATGGATAAAACTCTCTTAGCATGAGTTTTCTTCATCCATAAAAATTCAAACCCGAGACCTCTACTTAAGGGAAAAAAGTATCTTACCACCTAAATCAACTCATGTTGGTCATTCTACCTTTTCTACACCTATATATACCTCATTTATATATTAAAAATCATCATTAATAACTTTTGTATTTATAATTTTATAAATAAAATGGTTAATCTTATCATTTTTTTCCTTGACTTTCTTTTTTTGACTTGCTGGACTGCTCTTTGAGTCTTGGGTATTTAATGTAGTGCACAGAAACATCGTCGTCTCCTCGTTCTTCTTCTTCGGCCGAGGAACTCAGAGCAGGAGACCAGTGCCCGGGCCCTGAAGGAAGACGAAAATGGGGAAGTCTCAGATCTGGTTCTCGGTTGGGACCTTCGCACTGCTGCTCGCCTCGGCGATCGCTGACGACGTTGTCGTACTGACCGAGGAGAACTTCGAGAAGGAAGTCGGACAGGACAGAGGAGCTCTCGTCGAGTTCTACGCTCCTTGGTACTACATCAATTCTGAATTCTCCTGATGCTTTCAGCTTACAATTCCATGCGCTTTGTGCTTCTGATGTGCTTGGATCGGTCAGCGATCCATACGAAGATCGTCATTGATTGATCTTGCGGCCGTTGCTCTGATGACGAGATACACGATTTAGTGCTCTGAATTCGCTTCTGGTTTGTGTTCGTTGGATTTAGAACGCTATTCGTTCGATTTGGACGTATCTAATAGTGTGCTTGATGAGGAAGCTGCATGATTTGGCTTCCTATCTATGTCGTTGTCTTCATCGTTGACTGCATTTCACAGCTTCGCTGGATATAGATACGGGTAGCGAGGATTCATGAGAATCATTAGTCATTAGGAACTGATACAGTCGGCTTTCAAAAGTCATGTTTCTTTCTTAACGGCATCTTGATGCGGTTAGCATATATCGGTAGCTAGCAATAAAATATGCTCCGACCAGTGTCCCAGAACTCACTGTCAAAGAATTTTAATGCATCTTAATGAAGGATATCGTAAGTGTTTCATATCCCACTCTGGCTTCTTTCCAAGGATGATATGAGTCTAGTTTGCCTGTACATTTTCCATTTCTGTTTGTATTCAAATAGACTTTCTTGACCAGCCCTCGTGTTACATCTTTTTTTCTTTCACCAGGTGTGGGCACTGTAAGAAGCTTGCCCCAGAATATGAGAAGCTTGGGACAACCTTTAAGAAAGCAAAATCTGTCCTGATTGGAAAGGTCAGCTGCTAACCTTGTGTGGACTCTATTACAATGTATTAGGGCTGTGAGCTGTTCCCTTTTCTGTTTTGTATATATATGGTATCACTGAAAGTTAGTTATTTTTTTCCTTTTATCAACCTTCGATCTGGCTGCTGACCCTGATGCTCTATCACCTGGTCTTAAGATTCCCTAGGTGTGGCAGTATATATCATCACTCATTTTCCTTACCTGTGTCTAGGTGGACTGTGATGAACACAAGAGCTTATGCAGCAAGTATGGAGTTTCTGGATACCCGACTATTCAATGGTTTCCAAAAGGATCCTTGGAGGCCAAAAAGTGAGCCAAACACCATTATCTCATGTACCAGGAAGTCTATCCATCTGCATTGGTGGCTTACGAGATTTTCATTGAATTTTTTCTTGGTCACTGTTATAGGTATGAAGGGCCACGAACTGCAGAGTCACTTGCTGAGTTTGTTAACAATGAAGGAGGTGCCTTTGTTTTCCTTTCACATTGAAAGTTCTAGTTTGTGTCCATATTGTGGTGTTATATCTACAGTCATACACAACTTTTATCCCTGAGATGTATGATCTGAAACTGAATATTTGGCCAATGGCTCTTGAGACATGGGATACCAAGATAGATTGTTGTGCATAGTTGTGGGATGTTGTTACATGTGTTTCAGTTTTATGGTGAACCTGTGGGTCGGTATTGATATAATTGTTGGATTTACTGATAGGTAGTAAATTTTTTGCAGGAACAAATGTGAAGATAGCAGCAGTGCCATCCCATGTTGTGGTGCTGACCGCTGATAATTTTGATGAGGTGGTTCTGGATGAAACTAAGGATGTATTGGTGGAATTTTATGCACCTTGGTAAGCACACCGGTATATTGTAGTTTCAACATCTCAAAGATGCTTTGCTTTAGCTATTCATCACGAAACAAATAAATTAGGTTAGGCCTGGCATCTGGCATATATTCAGCAGTGGCATGCGTGAGATTTCCCCTTGATAATCTCTTGCTTCTGATATATTGTCATAGTTGCGTACATGAGCTTTGCCCTTGGTAATCTCTTGTTTCTGGTGCATTGCCATAGTTGCATACATGAGCTTTGCCCTTGATAATCTCTTACTTCTGGTATATTGTTTTAGTTGCATACATGACCTTTTCCTGTAATTGTCTCCTTTTGGTTATCTCGTTTATCGATTGGTCTTTGATAATTTTCGTACAGGTGTGGCCACTGCAAAGGGCTTGCTCCTGTAAGTAGGCTTTTTTTCTCTCCTGGAAATGGTTCATTATTGAGGTCCTATTTTGGCTTAGGCAATAATTCAAGCTTGTGGTCTCTTACAGACTTATGAGAAAGTAGCCACAGCATTTAAGTTGGAGGAACAGGTAGTGATTGCTAATCTCGATGCTGATAAACACAAGGACCTAGCTGAGAGGTAAGCACATTCTAGTCTCTATCGCAATTCTTGCTGTACAGAATACTAGATTCCACTTCTTTTTTGAAGCATGTAAGTTAAATTCTTGCGCTGATAATGCAGATATGGTGTGAGTGGTTATCCTACATTGAAATTTTTCCCAAAGGGCAACAAAGCTGGTGAAGAATATGAGGGTGGAAGAGATTTAGATGACTTTGTGAATTTCATAAATGAGAGATGTGGAACCAGTAGGGATGGAAAGGGACAATATACCTTGAAGGTGAGTGTGTGTTTTTCTTCATGTCATGTCTACTTCTTCCTATATCCTTTGATTTGAGCAATAAGTCTTTTGGCAGGCTGGTATAATTGAAAGCTTGGGCACTTTGGTGAAGGAGTTTGTGGCTGCTAGTAATGAGGAGAAGAAATCCATCTACGCAAAGATAGAAGAGGAAGTTGACAAGCTCAAAGGTTCCACTGCCAGGTATTCTTTGAGTTCAGATCGACCAACAAATCAATTCCATCACGTCATTTGGGTGATTAACTCGCATGATGCTTCCTACAAATCTTGCAGTCTAATATTTTATGCCCTGTATCCTCCATTTAGGTATGGCAAGATCTACCTGAAAACTGCAAAGAATTGCATGGACAAGGGTTCTGGTTATGCCCAGAAGGAAATTGAACGGCTTCAGCGCATGCTCGAGAAGGTAACCTTCATCATGTTTTCATCCTTCAAGTTTGGAGACACAGCTTCATTTATTATTTCTCTGAAACAAAAGCAATTGCTGTTCTCCATTAGCATATCTATCTTCAAGAAACTTATGCAATATATTCCGATGCAGTACTGCTTTGAAACTGACACTCATTTTTCTTCTACTGATTATGTTCTTGTTTCTCCAGTCAATCAGTCCTGCCAAGGCAGATGAGTTCACCCTGAAGAAGAACATCCTCTCGGCATTTGCATAATTGCAGGACTAGCATAACCAGAAAAGGTAGGATTTACAATCCCTTTTGGCAGGAATTTCTTTTCCCTTTTTCCTTGCTGTGTGTTAATTGATTTGCAGTGCTCAAGTCTCGGATATTCTTATTAACTTATATGTGTAAGCTTTTACATTGTTTTGCACGTAAAGAGAGACTTGTTTTGGGATCGTATGTTGCAATAATTGAGTATTCCATGTACGAAACCTTAGTTGACATTCTGTCAGGTTCTTCGGAAAATTTTACCCTCTGAATTCATGCCTTCATCCGATTAACTCGGATCATCTCCCTCTGGTTGGGAAATGCTCAATAGCTCCACCAGTTGCTTGATTTCCCCTTTTCTGATCGAAGGTCCTTGTTTCCACTGTCTAGGAGTCTATACTTCAGACACTGATAGTAAGAACAAGACATTATGGGAATCGAATATGACACTTGGCTCTTATAGTAAGATTATGGTCCCTTGCATTTTTTAATCTTTTGGTCTGCTGAACAATTTCCTGACAGACCACTAAAATCGAATTTTCACCAAAAAAAAAAAGTAAAGGGTCACTACAAGCTTCTTGGAATTGATTGACTCAATTGGATTTCGGAGACAGCTAATGTAGGATTCACTTATACAAGTCTCGCCAGCTGGATAAATAAAATTGAAGACACCGCAGTATGCCCGACCCGACCTTCTATCTGAAGCAAGTCGATACATTATATAAACTGGACATGCCACAATGAGATCTTATTCTCCATTTTACATTATTTACGTGCGAAGTTACCTTTTTCCTCTTCTCCTGATACTGCATGGAGACTGCAAAGTGGAGGGGCGGGATGGTGGTGGTCCCTTTCAAATTCCCAAAAAAAAAAAAAAAATCTCTATTAATATATGCTTTGGTGTCTTTTTTATTATTATTTTTATATTTATTATTAATTTAATTTAAATATTAGAATCTATAATATGTATGTAATTTTTAAAATTCTTCGGATTATAGGCAAAATAATAATTTCAGTCATTCCCCTCACTCTATATCTACGATCTTACCAGTAAAAATCTCTCGTTAACTGTTCAGATTCTTTATTCTTATTTCATATCATTCAATATTTACAAATTTAACTACAAAAATTTCACTTTTTTGAACTATTTTTACAATTTTCCCAATTATTTCATACGATTTTCTTAATTGTACAATCTTTGTTCACGTTTTTAAAATCCTTTGACTTCTTGTGACGTTTACAATTTCTATAAAAACTCTACTTTATTAATCAAAAGTTCTCATAATTACATGTTCTAATTTATTTTTATTTGATTTGAACTAATTATTTTTTTATCCGCTCGAGTATTAAATTTTATTGCTTTGATCATTGCATTATTTCTTTATTCATCCTAAATTTTTATATAACACATACTTGACAATTCCGTACATAGCACAAGTCACATTCTCATAAATGCAAAGTTCATTAATTTCACCTCTTTTTTCACCAGTTTATCTTACCTTACCCCTCTAGAACTCAATTCTTTTACGAATTTTGTGAATGCGTCCTGCTGAATTGAGACGACAGGCATGACAGTGCGGTGGTTTGAGGTGATAGTTCTAAGCTAAGTTGCACCCTTACAAATTCGTAACTTTTCAGCAAATTTGGAATGTAATCGAAAGGAGTAGGACTTGTTAATCAATCATAAGCTTAGTCGGATCATAACAGGAGTACAAGAAACACACAGGGAAGCAATCGGGCCGTGCCTTCTTCCCCGACAGGAACCAAAATAATCAGCCCCGAATCACTCGGTGTACGGATTGCTACAACCCATCACCTGGTTTCTGAATTTATCAAAACCCGACATCGGGACCCATCCGATGCTGAGCTATGCGAGAAGCTGCTCAACTTTCAGTAGACAAGCATATACTCGAAACATTCATCGACGCCCCAGAGACTTGCACTGCAGATGGCACCTTTCAAGGTCACCTTAATAAGCTAGTTTGCATTTGTAACTTTTGTAGTCTGCACAAATGCGTCCAGAATCCAACGATGCTCTGCTTCCGGTAGGTAGTCACCCGAGCAGTTTGCTTTCTGGTGTACCCCTGCTCGCCATCCAGAAGTGTAGTGGCCCGAACTTGTCCATGTCCAGGTCAGGCTGTCCCTGCAAAGGATAAAATCTCTCATAATCATGAATTTCCTCCATCTTCAAGACTCGAGCCCAAGAACCTTATTCAAGGATAACAGGTGCCCACCATATCATCTAATTCATGCCGGTCATCACCCAAAGACTTCTTTAACACAAACACTGCCCTCTTCTATGCTGCAGCGGATGCGCACCTATGTGGCAGCTTCCTTCCATATCAGGTTTTCAGAAACCACTTCAGAGAAGTTAGAGAGGACCGCTTATCCACCGAGCAGATCTCTACGTCCAACAACGAGCTAACTCGGCGAGGTCACACATTCACTCTTACATCCCTTTTAAGAGATTTTGAAACCATTGATTGCCCACAACTATTCCTAAGAGAAATTCCTAAGCACATCCGTAAATGGAGGACATGCCAATATTCATCTGCAGTATCTTTGATCTGCCAAAGATACTCGAGGTTAACACGCTCAAATCATTCAAAAGAAAACAACTGATCTGTAATTTCAGATACTAGGCTGCCCTTTGATGCTCTCAACTAAGTCCCAGATTCATCCCTTTTCCTTCCAGTATCGGACTCCGGACAAGACTTTTCTCTATCAAACTCGGAGCTTGACATACCTAAGATTGAAGGATAATCCACTACTGAGTAGTCCCTTTCCTCGCCTAGAGACTTCATATACATGCCACCCGCATCATCAGCTTCTGCATTAGAAACAGACTCCTGAGCTGACCCAAAGTGCAACTCATACCCGGAAGACGTTGAGGGCTGTGTCCTCATTTGTACGGACCTAAGCAGGGCAGCTCTCCTCAGGTCGGCTGAGTGGCATATATCGCTGGGAGAGGAAGGGAACCTTCCCTCGGAGTCGGAACTCCGCTGGCGAGACTGTGAAGCCGTAGCTGAAGATGATGTAGTAGTGGAAGTAACTGATGATAAGACGCTCAATGGTCTCTGGATTCTATGTGGAGAGGACACCGGGCTTGTTGGCAGGCTCTCAGATGCAGGTCCCAGAGCTTCACAGTATCGGGAGTCATCAGAGTCTTCTGACATGGGCGAGTACTGTAAGGACATGTCATCCCTGATGCCAAAAATAGACAGGAAGGGTGACGGTTAGAGTGAAAAGCCAGTTTGATAAACCTCAGAAATCAGTTATGTGAACGAGATTGCGGAAAAGATATCTAATAGACCAATCAAGCAAAAGGATGATCAATTTAATCAAAGACAAAATGAGTGCTTGTAGTTAGTTTTATTGTTTGGCCCTGATTCGTGAAGCCAACCTAATTGGTGGCTAAACCCCTCTTAAGATGTCTCTCCCTTACAATACTCATGAAGTACCAATTTTTTCATCTCAAACTGTCCATTGTAAAGACATGAAAACTGGAATCGATGATAATTTGCTGTCTCAAATGATTGATTCCAAAGAGAACCAGTGAATGGCTGATTCTATGAGTAAAAGCTACATGGCCTATTTGAATCTGAAAAACAGTTATTTAAGCATCCTCTCTAAAATGCAGAGAAGCCAGCTTGCCAGGAGGCTAATGGCCATAGTCTCTAGCTAAGGAAAAGTTACACAACCTGCACAATGGAGGGGATGCCCAAAGATTAATATCATTCTATTTCTTTCTCTACAAATCACTACCATTTCCCATCACATTTTGAAATTCTACACAATCGGAACATAATAAAGACAACTTAACAAGAAAGGCAAACTAGAAGCATAAAGCCCACCTTGGGTAAAACATGTTTTCCGATCTAGCAGGGGATTCCATCAGATTTTCTGGAAGTGTGTCTCCCACCGACAGTCCGTTTAAGCTCGAAGCCATTATCTGCATCCAATTTTTGCCTCAATCCCATAAGAACCCTAAAGCAACAAAATGCAGAATACAGGAGAAACACTGGCACCCATTTTTCCTTAAAGAAAAACCGAACAAAGAGCTCAAGAAAAGCTATATTATGTCAAAATCTGCAACCTTATCAGATTCTGAAAGTAACTAGCTACATTCAGGGCAATTTAAATTGTACCCTTTTCCTGACTAAACTCGATTGAAACTGGTGAAACAGTAATTTATCCGAGAACTGAGCTGATTCAAATATTTCTGTTCTGCACGAGAGAGTAACTGAGGCACAACATTTTCCAATGAGCCAGCAACACACTGTAAAAATCAGCTCTTGACAATAATAACTAATCAGCCTCTCAGAGTACTATGATACATAAAACAAATCCGGACACAGAGATACATCAACCATGTCAGTAACGCATCAATTAATATGCTCGACGAAGATATTCCAGAGAAACCCAAATGTCATCTCAGAGTCGCAGCAAACAAATTCGAACATTTCCGGATGAACAGGGCGGGAAAAGCTAAGAGAAAGAGGAAAAAAGGTACCTCGCTGAGGTACCGCTTGTGAGAATGCAGATTGTCGATATAGACCTCATCTTCGGGATCCCTGCCTCGCTTCCCGCAGGGCGACGAGCCCGCCGACGGAGACGATGAAGGGGTGGCGCTCGTGTTCGACGCCATCCTCGAGAGCTCGTCGATGTTGTACGAAACTGAAGGATTAAGAAAACCTGTCGCCTTCACAGCACAGAGGCAACTCGAAAATGGTCGGACGGAGAATATTGGTAGCGTTTAGATTAATTTTCTTTTCTTTTTTTTATTTTTTGTTTTCCTTATTTAGACGTGGAAGGCAGATGGATGAAGGGTAATGGATTTTTTTTAATATCAATAAAAGAAAAAAATATGTAATATTTAAATTTTCGTATTTAATTACAAATATAACAGATAAATTAAAAAACTGGCACAAATACCGATAAATTTAATACAATACCTTTAAACACTCGGTATAATTTAAGAAGTCGACATCTGTCAAAATTCGAGATCGAATAATCTTTTTTAACAAGAAAATTGAGCTACCAATGCAAAAGAAGAAACAAGGGTTCAAAAGCTTATTCTCGGTTGAGGAGGGTCTTTGGCTTTCGGCACGGCAGCCTGCTCTCGGTCGAGCGATCGATCGGAAACATCGTGGCGTCTAGGTTTGTTGCGATGAGCCGCTGGGGCTTGTGTAAGAGTTTCGGGAGAATTTCAAAGAGTTTTTGTTTGGATAGAGCTTCCCGAGCATTTGAACCTCTCTTCCCTTCTTCAATTCTAAGTAGGAGCACTTCACCTAAGAGGAAAAAAAATGTATGATCGTTTGATCAGAGTCGATTCTGATCGTAGTACAGATATTATATAACTTAAATAGTTTTTCTGTTGAGAATGACGCTTGTCTGAAATTGTATTGATTTATTTAAATCAATATAAACTACCTGGCGGTGGGGCTTTGGGAGATCTTCCAAGACGTCTTGAATTCAAATCTCTAGAGGCGCATTCCTAGTGGGTGAGAGTTTTAGCCCTCGAGTTCGTCAGGTTTGTCTGACTTACTCGGCAAACATGGTTTGCAAGCTATTACATGTGCCTCAAAGAGGAGGTGTCACGACCACCTCTAGTCGTCCTTGGAAGATGTTCGGACACCTTGGTTATCTCTCTTTATATACATATATATAAGCCGGGCTAGCTAACTGCCAGATATTTAACTATGGATTTTTAGCTCATTGTTTAAATTTCTCCTCACCTCATACCTCCCCATCATTCCTTTTACTCCTATTAGATAGTGGTTTTGACGAGAATTTTACGAGTATCGAGTTTGAGTCTTCTAAATAAATAAATAAAAAAAATTCGTCGTTCAGTGAATTTTGTTCTTAGTGGACAGATTGGCTCAAAATTGGAGTGGCACGTGTTATTAGACTCACGGATACTAGAACTGCATTAAAAGAATTTTAGATAAGGAAAAAGGAAAAAAAAAAGGCATAATGGCAGAAAATTTCTCTTATTTGGATGGGCCGTTGGGCCCAGTGGCCCATAAGCCCATGAACAAGACTTCATTTGTAGGAGAAAATTTTGAGTGAAATAGTCATACAATGTCGATAATGCTGATGTGATACATCTATCAAATTGAGATTTGACGTGTGATCAATAATTATACAGTTATAATTATTAAATTCTAAAAAATATTTAAAAAATATAGAACATTTAAATAAACAGTGAATTCTAATTGTAAATAATATATAAATAATAAAAAATATTAAGAAAACCTAATAAATTGTGAATTTTAATTGAAAAAAATATATAAATGACGAATTCTAATTAGATGGATATGCTACATCAGTATCGCTTACTTGATATAACCACTTCATTGAAGATTTTCTCCCCCTTCTTAGGTTCCTTCTCCTTTTTGTTGGCTCATATGTTGCTATTTAGATTCATTATTAGTTCCGTGCATATAACAGGGGTCGGACTCTGGTATATTATCATATGGAAGGAGTGATGTTAGTTTGTCTCATTTTTGAATTCCCCGAAATACCCTTGATAAATATATTTTTAACCAATAGAAAAAAGACAAATCGGGATGAAATGGTAAAATCGCTCATATAATCACAACTACCAAATATAGTTATAACTACCGTCTAATTTTCGTTTCTAATTATATATTTCATTTATTTACTATTATACACACTCTTTCAAGATTAATCATCTATAAAAAAAAAATATCAACGCTCAACTTCAAAAGTATGAATTTGTAAACGGTTGTATAATGGACAATTCTATGCGTAGCACGTATCAACGTCTAGTATTACATATGCGAACATTGATAGTTTTGGTTTTTTCGGTTTTTCCAAATCACACATTAATATAAAAAAATTTAATTTTTAATATCTATCAAGATCGAGAATAAATAGATGCATGATAGTAGCAAATTCACTAATATATATAGCTATCAAATCTTTCTCTTCTATCATTTTCTCTCTCATATTCTACGCAC
Source organism: Lagerstroemia speciosa (assembly GCA_037672795.1). NCBI lineage: Eukaryota > Viridiplantae > Streptophyta > Magnoliopsida > Myrtales > Lythraceae > Lagerstroemia > Lagerstroemia speciosa. The sequence continues at coordinate 2,285,244 of CM075306.1, forward strand.
TTTTTTTCTCCAACTATCTCTTCGTCAAATTTATTATATAAAATCAATTCACTTTTAAAAATTTATTATACAATTTTATAATTAATTTACAAGAAAATATTTCCCTATGAATATTGATTATAATTATAACATTATTTAATCATTTACGTATAGCTTTTTTATTAATTTAATTAAATAATAAAATTCACGCATAATATAGGTCTCCGTCCTGTAACATACAGTCGTTAAGGATTATATCTATGGTAAAAATATTTTTATATTTCAATGTCAGGACAAGAATAATGGATATCCTCGTAATATCCTTTTAAATAATTTTTAAATTTTTGAAAGCTCATGAAATGTATAATTAAATTCCAATGTTTAATAAATATCTCAAAAATTGAGTTTGTAATCTTCTCTCACCTTTTTTTTCATTATTTTATTACTTTAAAAGTCGATCGACTCTTGAATATCGGTTCAAATCCTAGTGAGAATATTATAAAGTTTCTTCTGTATCTTTTATCGGATGTGTTTTAATTTATAAAAGAGAGAGTGCTTTAAATCTACAACTATGAATGAAAAAATTCACGATTAGAGAGTTTTTTTTTTCTTTGATAAATCAATCCGATAAGAATATAAATTAATCAAATTTTTAAATTTTTAAATATAGAAAAATAGAGACTGAAAAATGCAGAGTCCCATTTTTTTTTTCCTAATGGGATTATAAAGATGATAATGTGACATGAGGAATATATGGAGGACACGTTGAAACCTCTTTTTTTTTTTTGCACTGTGCAGTATTCCCGAATAAGCCGAAGTGCACATCGAGACAATCTGCAGTTGGACCGAGACCCCTGAGAAAATTTTTGTCGACTCTTCCAACCTAGAATTTGATTCTAGGATTGCTCATTTGGAGGCCTAGTGAGATAACTATTAGGCCAACTCCAAGTTGGTTACGCGTCGAAAAGGCATCAAATTCCCACTTGATGATGACTTTAACTAGGCATCAATAAATTCCTATCTTGCTAATCTCGAACAAGGGTTGTCTCGAGTGGACACGATATTCGTATAATCTACGATTGTCTGCAAGTGCGAGTTCCTCGTTTTAAAAATACAAGATGTGTACTCACTTAAATTCGCGAGTTTGAGGTGTTCATCTGCCTGATGTGAACATACATCTGTCATGGGCGATTCAATCTCGACGTGATTAACCTATTAATTTAAAAAGCATATATGTCCCAATTACGAATTTTCATCGTCCACGAACCCTCAAAATTAGAAATTTCTAAAAGAAAAAAAGTTGAAATATTTCAATTAATCCATATTCACTAACTGTTATATATATTTATTTTTTTCCGAATATGTTCTTTCTTTGAAGGGTACAGATACTACAAATTTTAGATCGGACAGTTAACAAATTGAAACCTAGGCTTTCTATGGAAACGGACTCTGTCACTTACAGACCCGGGCGAATGTTTTACGAATAAAACTTCTTGCGCTATTATGCTAACAGAATAAAGGGAAAAATGAATAATGATCAATAGATCCTTAAAAGCATCTGTTCGTGCGAAATCCAACACGATAATGACACGAATTACGGATCAAATTGACCCACGAAACACTAACATAACTTGTTAAATAAATAGGACCATGCCTTATCGCATTCACATCCAACACATCATAGTCTTCTGTAGGACAACTAATTCTGTGTGACGGATACATTACGTGACCATACTGACATGTTATTGTAAACTGATAAGATTCAGTTATTCAAAATTTGTGTAAATAACCCTATAAATAAAAATTAACTATAAAAATAACTGAATCGTATCGATTTATTACACCATGTCAGTGTTATCTTGTTATGTACTCGGGACGTACAAGGCTTTCTTCTTGTGCAGACAGGATGACATGTTGTCTACAACAATTTGCCTATTTTGGCTGCACGAAAACATATTTATCCACAAATATGGTCTCCATCGACGAACCTAAGTCGATATCGATCAACAGGGCTCTTCTGATACGGTACATGTTTGATCTGTTTCCTGTATTCGGTAAATTATTTAAGAAGGGTGTCTTATCCCTCTAAATATCTCCGAAACTCAATTTTTCCATCGTCCAATTTAGAGAATGGGGAGTGATAAGAAGGGATTGGAATATTTAATGCACAAAAATACTTGTACAGTAAAAAAGATAAATTATTATTGATGCAGATTATCCACACGTGCAAAATTAATCTGGTACTATAAAAATGAGGAAAAAAATACACGCTGTATAAAAAGTTTGGATAATATTATAATATGATATAAAATCTTTAAAACGATGCCATTTAACACAAAATGTTTTAAACGTTCATCAAATTGTCAGAATTCTATAAACGGTGACAGAAAAATGCTCGTTTAGCTCTTACATGGACGAAAATATCCTTGCCTACTCGCCGTGGTCTTCTTCATCAGCTTCGCCGTACACGTTCTTCAGTTCCAGCCACAACTTTGCCGCTGCAAATGGCTCTTCCATCTTCGCCACCGGAAACTTCCTATTTGGTCACCTCCCCCTCCTCGTCTGCCTAGCACTGCCGTCTGTGCGGCTGTTAGATCCCACATTGGTCACATGAGATGACCGTAATGGATTTACAAGATAACTGTTTACCGCCACCTAATAAATTAGGATTGTATGTGGGAACAAAATTAGTCTCTGGTAAGACCTATTTATAATAAGACAGTATATGAACGTCTGACCAATGGTAGCCTCAGATGTAAATCCGGATCCGTCTTTGGTAGTCCTTCTCTCGCAGTATCCTCCAGGCCCAACTCGTCGATTTCGTCAACGGTCTGCTCACAATATCCCTCCCACAATTCAACAGTGACCATGATGTATGTGCGAGTGAGTTTTGTGTGTAACGAGTATATCACGTGATAATACTGATACGATGTCACAAACTAATAGAATTCAACTATTTTTAGGATTTTTTTAATAAAATTTAAAAGGAAAAAATAAATCCTAAAAGGGAAAAAAATCATAAAAATGAATTAATTTAATTGGTTCGTGATATTATATTAATACTGTCATGTGATCTACTCGCTAGATGCAACACTTTTTCCTCGCATGCAGGTTATTGCCGACAGGGCTCAAGGTAATATTGTAATTTGCTGACGGGGTAAGGGTAAACGCAAGAGTTAGGCATGCATTTTTTTGACCCCATTAGTTGTATTTTAACGATTTAAATGGTTTAATAAATTATTTGAAATATTTTCTACCGAATGACATTATTTTAAATATTTTATAGCATATTATAATATTATCAAATTTTTTGTACCGCGTGCAATTTCTCCCTAATTAGGAAAAGGAAATTAAACCATTTTAGACTATTAAATACGGTACTAATTTCAATTTTACCATTTTATATCGTGCGCGCAATATTATTTTTCCTGAGAGTCTTATTCTTTTTAGAAAATATTAGATGATCCTTTTTTACAGCGACATGACGGGACAGTGACAATAGTCGTCTAAGTTATTAATAATCATTCGTTCATTCATTGCTATTTGATTAACGTTTTCCCGCATGATGTGACAAATGACGACCGTGCAAGAATTTCTTGATCAAGAGGGTATAAAAGGAGTTCAAAAATATTTTGCGCATGAGAAGTCCTATTAACAATAATTGAATTCCGAAACTTCTAATATCGGATCGAAAAAATATTAATTTAATTACTCTAGCTAGTAATAATGATGATAGCCGTCCGAGTTATTAACATTTATTCGTTTATTTATTATAATTTAATTAATATTTTCTTATATTATATTATAAGATAAAATCATCTAAAAATTTCTCGATAAAAATGATATAAAAAAGAATTCAAAAATAAAAAGCATGTGAAAGGCCCCACTAACGATCATTGAATACGACGTCGTTAGACTTAACCTATTTATTAATTTTCGTTAAAGGCTGACCGTTGACCGGGAGTTATACTAAGTCTTTTATTTTTATTTTTATTTTGCTTTATAAAGGCATCATCTGGTTGTTCTCAGCCAGTCCAAAAGGGCGTCTTTCACTTTTGTTGTCCTTCCTCCGCCGCCAATCCCTCCAAAAGTGAAGTCCTCCCCTGCTTCCTTTCTCCCACAGGATTCCCGCTCTCTCGGGCATTTCCACAAGCACTTTTGGTAGCATTCGTTCCCTGCCAGCAGCCAGACCGCAGCACGGAAACGGAGGGTGGGGGCGAGACGAGGCAGAGGTGAGGGAGGGATGAAGTACGTGCTGGTGACGGGAGGAGTGGTGAGCGGGCTCGGCAAAGGCGTGACGGCGAGCAGCCTCGGGGTTGTCCTCAAAGCCTGTGGCCTCCGTGTCACCTCCATCAAGATTGGTACTTTTCGTAGAAACGCTGACTCTCTAGACATGCATCATCTGTCACGATCTCCCCCAGTTCATCAATCGCATTGCAGTTGCATTAGTTCAATAAGTTGGAGTCCTTCTCATTTCTTAGCTGGGTACCTGTTTATTCGACTCTGCTCGGCCTTTTCTCCTTGTAGAAGTTCTTTTGGGTAGTCTTCTTTGATGCATTTAGTTTATTGAGGGTGTGGGACTGTGATTTTAATCTTAAAGTGCAGGAAAGGGACTGAAGTGAGGGTAGATTTCTATTAATCAATGATGTCTTGAATTGGAACTCAGCATTGGTTTTCCTGGATACCATGGCCTTGTATTACAGGTGGTTCATCGAGTAGTTTCTTGATTCAGGTGGGGGTGAAATAGGAACAATTTAACTAAGCAATAAGAGGCTGATATCAAGTGGAGAGATTTCTAAGTTTGATAAAACTAAGGAGCAGCTGCCTCCTGCAGGGCTCATTTCAGTTCATGACTTTCTCGGGCTGGTTATGTTTGAGGTTTTTTATGTAAAGAAGAGAGGATGGGAAAAGGGGAAAACACAGAGGCTGGGTTGATTATGAGACCAACTAGTCAAATATCCTGAATATCAGTCTAATAACTCATTTAACTGGTTTTTGACTTACTGAGGAAGTAAGAAACCTCTCATCCTCTTTCTCCCTCTCTTTTACTCCCGTTCATTTGCCCAAGAACTTATTTCCATGTTATTTTTGAATACTTAATAGATTGAGTTATAAGAAAAGACAGCCTTAGGAAAAGTAATTCATTGTTTCTACTCTGTAGCTGTACTGGGTCTGTAAGTGCTGTTTTTACTCGCTTTTTAAAGTAACCCATTTTAGAATTAAAGTAACCCCATTTTAGTTTTGCCTATTCATCTTAGTACTGGATTTTGCCCTTTCCTGTGGCTTGCAGATCCATACTTGAACACAGATGCTGGTACAATGTCTCCTTTCGAACATGGGGAGGTTTTTGTTCTTGATGACGGTGGAGAGGTTGATCAATTTTCCCTCTCTTTGTCGCATTTATTTATTTTCTTAGTTCTCTGCGAGAATTTGGGTAATCTGTGAGAGATTTCTAAATAAGTGTGCAGTATTTTGGTATAAGTAGATTGAGTCCATCGACTTTCTTATATTTCTAGGTTGATTTAGACTTGGGAAACTATGAGAGGTTCCTTGATGTGACCCTTACAAAGGATAATAACATCACCACTGGAAAGATATATCAGGTGCTTCATTTTGTTTAACGTAAATCAGATATTTCTGACCCCTCTATTTTCTGAGTAATGGGAAATAATGAGTCCACTGTACTTTCGCCAGTCTGTGCTTGAGAAGGAAAGAAGGGGTGATTATCTCGGAAAGACTGTTCAGGTAATACACAATACAGCAAAAATTTGTGCTAATATAATTTGCTCAGAACTGCAGCTGATGTTCTTATCTTTGTTTGAACTTATTCTAGGTTGTTCCACACATTACTGATGCCATAAAGAATTGGATACAGTCGGTCTCCCTTATTCCTGTGGATGGAAAAGAGGGGCCAGCAGATATCTGTGTTATAGAGTTGGGAGGCACTGTAGGTGAGGGGGATTTCAAGATCTGAGTTAGCAGGATGTCTCATCACGCATGCTAAGTGCTGATTAGTTTATTTCTTCCCTTTAAGGTGACATTGAATCAATGCCATTCATTGAGGCCTTGCGACAATTGTCCTTTTCAGTTGGTGAGATTCACGGCCTGCTTCTTGATAAGTTGGAGTGACTCCTTAGGGATTTACTTTTCTCCATTTTATGAACCTTGTCTATGCCTTTTCTTTGACTATATGTAGTGATAGATAATGCATACCCATCCTCTGACTATGATTTGTGACATGGTCACTTGGTGATTCATAAGTGTTGTTGTACAGTAGAATGGAGACTCTTTAAGTGATGACCCTGCTCAATCACATTCCTAATAGTATTGGTTTGCAAGTGCAAACTTGTGATACTTAGGATGGATATGAAGATTTTTGCACAATTTACTTGCTCATAAACAATGAAGTTTTATATCTGCTCCCGGCAAAAACACAATAGTCTACCATAATTAATTTGTGCTATGTAAAAACTATATTAGTTGCTAATTAATGTTAAATTCTCTCCTCAGGCCCTGATAACTTCTGCCTGATTCATGTTAGCTTGATACCTGTTCTTGGTGTTGTGGGAGAGCAAGTAAATGATTTCTCACTTGAATCTTTTAGTTGAAACTTATGCAATTTATTTGCATACCTTAATTTAGTTCTCTTTCCCCCTTCCTCTCTCTCCACCCCTCCTTTTGCTTATGCGCACTTGGCAGAAAACAAAGCCTACACAACATAGTGTTCGGGAATTGAGGGCATTAGGCTTGACTCCTCATCTACTAGCATGTCGATCTGCACAGGTATAAATAAAAAATTAATAGATTATGTTGGTAGATAAAAGTAAATATCTAACACTTTATGCCATTGAAGATTGATACCTCTTTGTCCTTGAAGATCAATGCTTGCTTTTTTCCCTTCTTTTCTTGGATCAGCTTCTGTTATTTGGCCCTGTAAGAAGTTAGTAGCTTGCTTATTATTTTGTTATTCCTGGAGGTGAACTTGGTCTACAGATATTTGGTTTCATTTATTTGATTGAGGCTGATTGTTAGCTTCTTCATTTCTCCTGCCTACTTAGCATTATTAAATCTTTTAGCATGAGCAGTTGCTGCTATCAAGTTTACAATGTACTTAATTGGTTTTGTACCCATTGAAAGAGCCATAACAATGTTTGATGTTTTCAATCATCTTTTTAAAATCATTGTTTGTGATTGATTGTTTATGAAGCTACCAGCAGTTGGGATTGACTTATTTATTGAATGCAGCCATTGTTGGGAAATACAAAGGAGAAGCTTTCACAGTTTTGCCATGTTCCGGTAATTTGTTTGTATTTCTTGATCTTTATGTGGGTAACATATACATTTTTTTAGTTGTTCAGATAAAATGTGATAACATTCCTTCTCTGTTCCAAACAGCTTGATAATATTCTCAATATTCATGATGTTCCGAACCTCTGGCATATTCCTCTTTTACTTCGGGTAAGTTGTATTGCTGCCTTTTGATTCCTTTGAGGCTTGTCAACTTTTGTTGTAATCTTCTTACCCTCTATGGTTTTTTTACATTTTCTCTCAGAACCAAAATGCTCATCGTTCCATTCTAAAACAACTCAACTTGCTTGGGTAAGTACATATCTTTTACATATTAGAGGGATGGTTTTTCCTGTCTTTGTCAACCATCAGCATGGTTTGAATTTCTGGACAGAGATAGTACCTACATATCCATATCTTTCAATGCCAATGTAATCTTATGTTATCATTTTATCCATTAAAGCTAGTTTACTCAAAACTCTTCTTTGTTCAACATATATTTTTTTCTCTAATTGAATCAACTAGTTGATTTCATGAGATATTTTCCCTTTTCTTTAGTTTCTCACTGTATTAATTTTTTTGGCCATTGTGGCTCTTCAATTTTTTATGTTATTTTTTTCACTCAAAAAACACTAGAGAGTTAATGAGCGGATCATAAAGAAGTGCTATGCAGCACTATGCTGACAACTCACAAGTAGGAATTTCAATGATATAGTTAATGCTTGTAGAGGTTGTGTTACAGTAATACTGCACCTCCTGATTTACGGGATTGGACCAAATTGGCTGAGAGTTTTGATGATCTTACTGGTTCGGTTAGTATTATCACTCTTTTGAAGCCCATCATTTCTATTGTCTCTGAGCATGTAACTGATAGAAAGTATGCTGATATTTGCAGGTAAGGATTGCCATGGTTGGGAAATATGTTGGCCTGACAGATTCATATCTCTCCGTTGTGAAGGTCTGATTCTCATATACCGAAATTTTAAGGACGATATGTTCATTTTTATTCTTATTAAGGTTACCTTTTGAACAAGTACTCACACTCTGATACTGTTGAAGTTTCATTTCTCTTTTAAATGTAGAAGATTTTGAACTTTTTCTGGTCTCAGGTATTAGAAATGTATATATTGAAAATTTGTGTCTTGGCTTTTAATGAAAACCATCTGCTTTGTTTTCTTGCAGGCCCTTTTACACGCCTGTATTGCTTGTTCTCTAAAGCCAGCAATTGATTGGATTGCAGCTTCTGACCTTGAAGATGACAGCGCAAAAGCGGTATGTCCTCTGTTTGTTAAAGTTGCACTGAAGGTGGTTTTGTTAATCATCTTCAGCAGGAAGTTATCTCATTTGATGCTGTGTTCCTCAGAATCCAGAAGCATATGCTGCTGCATGGGAGACTTTGAGGGTAATGATCACATCTTTTTTTCATATTGTTAAAAAATTAAAATTCTTATGTTATTTTTTAAATTTGTTTGATTACCCACAGAGAGTAATTCGCTGTTTGAAAGTAGATTGCAGCTACTTTTCTTATTTTGTTTTTGATTTCTTGTAAGTTATGTAGTTATATAACAGGGGATGTCATTTCTGCTTTGATTGGATTTAATTCATCCTGTGTTTCAGGATGATTCACAAGAACATTTGTTGGTTCTTGGATATCATATTGCTTCAAGGGAAAAAATAGCAAATCTCAAAAATGAAACAAACTAAGGCTTAATAACTACAATCCATCCCCTCCCCCACTCCCAAGACAAGAAGAAAAGAACTTGTTTTTTCTTTTTTTCATTTGAATTGCATGCTTTTGTTTAATTCATTTGGCTTGAGGTGAGTGAGTCTTCGAATATCATTTAATGGAACAGGTCTGCATTTTGCAGTGCCAAGTGAATCCAAGTCAAATTAGTATGATCGTACAACAAAAGCCCATCGTCTCTTTTACTGAATGCTTAAGTGGCCCAGACCTACCACCCTATCCCCTGACCTAGTGTGAAGGATTATTCCCCCATTCAAGTTCATTTATTTTAGAGTTTAAGCTGGAAAACATGCAGTTGTCTTGGTCTCTGGTTTATGACGGGTCTCATAACGAAGGCAACACTTCTATTGGAAGTGAAACTGAAACCAATATAATCCGAGTATAATTAATTCATTCCATAATCATATTTAACATGTTGAGATCTGACTTGGGTTGTGTGTGTGTGTATTTCTGTTAGTATTTGTTTCAGTATGTGTAAGTGTTATCTGATCTCTCTAATATAAAACTTGCAGAATGCATCATGCATCATTGTTCCTGGTGGATTTGGAGACCGTGGTGTGAGAGGAATGATACTGGCTGCAAACTATGCTAGAGAGAATAACGTTCCGTATCTTGGGATTTGTTTAGGCATGCAGATTTCAGTGATAGAATATGCTCGATCTGTGAGTCATTTTCTGTAGGTAGATTGTTCTACATTGTCACATTTATCTGGTCTAACTTGCATCAAAATCTGTACAGGTTTTGGGGTTGGATGCAGCAAATAGCACTGAATTTGATGAGGAAACGCCAAACCCAGTTGTGATTTTCATGCCTGAGGTACCTTATAATTTTTGCTTTACTTGCTAGAGTTGTCCTCGCTGGGGAAATGCTGTCATTTGTTAATGTTGTTTCTGTGTTAATGTACACACACTTAGGGATCAAGAACCCACATGGGAAGCACCATGAGATTGGGATCTCGGAGAACATTGTTCCAGACACCCAATTGCATTACTTCCAAACTGTATGTTATTTACCTTGTAACTTGCAAATATCTCTGTTCTTACATTGCACCCCCTACAGAAATGAAAAGACAGTCAAACTTCGTTTCCCTCTGATGATGAATTAGGAGTTTGTCTGGCGATGGTTGGTTTATTCATTGAGAAAATGCTCAGTGCCACAAACATGATGTCATATTAAACTTGTCGTTTGAACAGGACTCACACGTTCAGAAATAGTTGGGCTAAAATTCTTTAGTTTGTTTTCCTGATGCTTTCTGAGATATTACTTCCTTATTGATTAATAGGTATCGTAATTCAGAATATGTAGATGAAAGGCATCGGCACAGATACGAGGTTAGTTTTCAAATAGCTGACACAGTTTCTCATGTTTGGTTTGTTGTAATGTTTGCACTAAATCATTGCATGAGGCAGGTAAATCCCGAGATTATTGGAGATCTAGAAGAAGCTGGACTAAAATTTGTAGGGAAGGATGAGACTGGCAAGCGAATGGAGGTATGTACTTTTTTGTCGAATGGCAATACCTTCTTGATTGATTTGAGGCACATAAGACTATGCGAGTTTGTCTTGTTACGGGAAACATGTCTCCAGATTTAAGAATAAAGAAATGTGAATGCTTTTTCCACGTTTCTAAACAGAATCTGAGACGGTCTTCACTGAGGTTAATTAATTTTTCTTCAATTATGAAGTTTCTCGTTTACTAGCGAGCCTCAACACTTTCTGAGCATGTGCTGAGGCTCTTTGTTTTTCTGCCTATCCAACTTTATTTCTGCTTCTGAGCATCATTACTGTCCGCCCTGCAGATTTTGGAGCTTCCAGGTCATCCTTTTTATGTGGGCGTTCAATTCCATCCTGAATTCAAATCACGACCGGGGAAGCCTTCGGCTCCATTTCTTGGTAAACTTTATTATCGAAACGCTGGATAAAAAGACTGCTTTCCTTTTCTAATAAGCTACAACGGGGATGCAAAAACAAAAGATATACGAGAAACCGGCATTGCTGCTTAGCTAACTCTTGCAAACGTTTTTGACGTCGTGTGTTCTACCTGTATAGGTCTAATTATGGCAGCAAGTGGGCAACTAGAAGCATATCTAGGTCACTGCCAGAATGGTAGTTGATTCATGGCCTGCTCCATCCTCTTATTGACTGCAACTATATATACAAGGTAAATTATCACGGGACCTAATTCACAGCAAAGTACCATAAAAGATGCATTTCTTTTCCTTACTTTCCCCCAAAATCTTCCAGAAGTGTCAACATCTATAATGAAATAGATTTTCCGATTCGAGTTACGATGAAGCTACATGCAGTTTCACGATTTGGATGAGTTAAGTTGTCAACAGCATATGTTGTTCTCGACCAATTACTGTTGAAATTCTTTGAAAGTGTTAACTGCGTACTTGAGTGTGAATTGTAGAGGATCATATCCGGATCCTGTCCTAATTATTATGCTAACCGAATATCACAGAATGAAGAGACTTTTAGCTCGCTTTGGCTTTAAGGGATTCTCAGTACTTGCTCCACCTTTTCGGATTTTCTGGTTAATGCAGCAGTAGAATGTTACATGTTACAGATGCATTGCTCAACATAGCATTCACAGTTTTGTTTCTGATTTTCTGCAGTAGTATGTAGGTGGATATTGCTCTGGTTGATTTTGGAGTGGATAGCATTCATTGAATCTCCGTGAAGGGCACGGGGGCCTCTGAACTTTGACCCCCCGTTCTCGTTCTCGGCCTCAAGGTAGCTGAGGTTCTCTCTTCTGCACTGCAGTATTGTCTCGGTTGCTTCAAGTGATCTGTAATTGAGAAGTTTTGGTAAGCTCCCTAAAGAGAGGGGGAAGGGAAAGGTTGACAGGTTACTGTTGGACTATGATCTTTACCTTATCCAAGAGAATTGCTCGGTCGATGCCTGAAAAATCATTGACGAGTCGTCAAGCCCGACCTCAACTCTTACCTCCATTTTTCGGGGAGTTTGTCTGTGGATTTACAAGCTGTCCTTTAAAACCAAAAACTAGAAAGTGCAACAAATGACCCAAAAAACAGAACATTTGCTTGTCATGTCGAAGCCAGTTTGGCCTCAGGGCCTCTTTTGTCAGGCGGCAGCCGGTGAGGCTGAGCCTCAGCCGGAATCCTGCTCTGAGTCTTGGCTTCACGTTGAATGGTTCGGCTACTTACCTTCCCATTAGCGACTACCGGTTCAGCAGGAGGAGAGGGGTTGAGGTGACAGCTTGTAACTTCACATCTTAACCGACTCTTTGAAGCATCGCCATACCACGTTGTCCCTTAACCTGCTCCCCCAAGCTGCCCCGACAGTTACTCCTACCTGTCTCTCCCCGTTATTCAAAACTTTGCCATTGCCTTTAGTCTGGAACTGCATTTTCCCAATTCGCCCCTTCCGTAATGGCTAGCTCAACTCAAATTGAATTAATTAGTAATTTAAAAAATTTTGAGGTACCAGTGATGCATGTCAAAAGAATGACTAATTATAGAATGTCCAAAATGTTCAAATCATTTTAATTCATGAGGGAGGTTCGTGACTTAGAAGGGAAATAAATATGATCAAATAAAGAGTCACAGGTAGTTCAATCGATTGTAATAGAATTGAGATGTCCTGATCTTGATCAGACGATGGCACTGTAATGCACCAAATTCTATTTCTTTTAGAAAATTTGTTTTTTTCTTTGTTATGGAAAAGGTTTACAGGTGCAGAAGGAGATAGAACAAAGAAAAATAAAGAGAATCATGAACTTGCTATAGAGAATTAAATTCATGAATCCTAGGTTGAGGCGACACTGCCGTGCCAAACCATGAGAAAGGTCAATTTGGTCATTTGACAAACAATGTTCGTTGAAACAATGAGAATATTCTGGCATGATACCCACTTTTTTTTTTTTTTGGGCTTTGCCTTCACCCCCTTGAAATGACAACAACGATCCTCAACCACGACGTATAAATAGCTTAGAAACTTCCCAATTTCAAAACAACAGTCCTCCCTCCTCCACTCTTTCTCTCCCTTGCATTTTGCAGGGACGAGGCCTGAGGTCATTTTACCCCTACCCCTCCTCGGAATGGAGCCTGGACCAGATCCGAGGACCGCCATTGTCCCTGCTGATGACGGGAAACCGCCACCTCCTCCCTCGAACAACAAGAAGAAGCGCCGGGCGATCAGCTTCCTCCGGGCAGCCCTGTTCATGTGGCGGAGGAGAGGCTCGGGGAAGAGGGCCAAGGCCACCATCCAGATGGAGGCAGCCGCGGCCTCGGCCGGGGTGCTGAACATGGTCGTGGGCTCGATGCGGCCGTTGCACGCTAACGGTGGCGAGTCTCCTCCTCACGTGGCGGCGGCGGCAGCAGCCTTAACCTTGGCCCTGCCGGGGCCTGCTGAGACCAGACCGGTTCCCAGCCAGAGCCCGAGCCCAGCGCGCAGTGACTGGTTCGAGGATGCTCCGGCGAGGCATTCTTCCGTCTCTTGCGAGGGCTCGAGCAGGTACTCGTCCGCCTTGGATCTCGAGGAGCTGGTGAACAGAGAGGAAGGCTGCGATCGCCGCGGTGATGGTGAGATCGACCGTTATGAAGCCGATGGCGGGGATGAGATGATCGATGTGAAGGCCGAGGAGTTCATCGCCCGATTCTACGAGCAGATGAGGATCCAGAATCACAACGAGACGGCTCGAGGATCGGCTCACGGCGGCAGCTGGTAGAGAACGAACAGGTGATCCGTACGTTGCCTTTACTGTTTCAGCGACGTGCATGCATGCATGTTTGTGTCGGCTACCAAAAATTTTTCCTTTGACCGCAGATTAGTCTCGAGCTTAATGTTAAATATCAAGTGGGTTGTGATATATATTTGTTACATATAAGATTCTTTTCTAGTAGATGTGGAACTCTCTAAGGTTGTGTTCGGTGCGCATGAATGGAGATGAGATCGACTAAGATGAGTATTTTATTTATAACATTTTAATTTTTTTTACTGGATCGCACTCTTAAGAGTTTACGATGTGTTTTTCATCTGATAGTTTTTTTTTTTTTTACTAACTCGGTGGAATGAACATCTCATCAAAAAATTAAGATATGCTCATTCCGCTAATTTTTTCAACCAAATTCCATCATGCATTGACTGCATTAGTTTTGAAGGCCCATCGCGTGGAATTAATTAAATAAAGAGTTAGTGCGTGCACAGAGACTCAAACATGTGCTCTGATACTATAATAAAATTAAAAGTCATCGCGTCCGTTTATTTTAAAAGATTAATATTATTAAATAAAGGCATGATTTTATTTTTTTTATTATTTAATCGTTACAATTGGTCTAATCAATTATGTATATCTTCTAAGTTGTGGTGTGTGCCTTCTCGTTCTTCTTCTAGGGCTAGGGTCAAACGCGGGGGAGCAAGAAACAAGATGGAGAAAGGGTGGCGCTGGCCATTGAAGTGTTTTTTTTTTTTTTTTTTTGATAACCGAGGTATCCGAGCGCCTTCCGGGCCCGACTAGCGGTGGTTGCGACACCTCCTCCTCGGGGTACACGCAATAGCCCGCAAACCACGTGTACCGGGTAAGCCAGGCGAACCTGACGGGCTCAAGAGGGCTGAAAGCCCCCACCCACGGAAACACGCTCCTCCTGGGGATTGAACCCAGGACCTCTTGGAGGAGGCCCCAGGCTCCCACCAGTGGGGCTGTGCCCCCGTGGGCCTGGCCATTGAAGTGTTGAAGATGAAGGAAAGATGGCTCTGTAATCTGGACCAATTAATTAATTATTAATTAATTAGTTAATTTGCTTTTTCTATTATTTATTTATATGAAATGATTTTTTTATTAGGATAATCAAGAAAAAGGTTAAGCCTTCAGTTTTATATTTTCCTAATTATTATTTTGTTAATTTTGTTTTTTTTTTTGGGATTTCCTTTTAGGGCATTGTAATTCAATTATTCCTCCCCTATTGTTGTTAAAGTGTTCTAGTTTTTACATATGCTTTTTTTTTTCTTGTATTCAGAAATTTAACGTGACATAAATAATCCATGTTCGTATTGCTCGATCTGATAAGCACGAAACTCTTCTTAATTGTGGATTTTTTTTCTCCTAACAGGACTTGAACCAGAAATTCTGCTCTTTCTACCGCATCAAGGAAAACTCATAAAGTGAGTTTGACACAGTATCGATATCATTCTCAATTTAAAATCGAGAAGTTTTACGTCTGCATCTCGTTATTAGTGGGACTTTTGATGGCTCTTTATTTCATTATTCTTTCTGTCATCCTATAAATTCACGTACCTCGTTTGCAACAGGAAAAATGATGACCACGTCCATGTGATACGTATATGTATGTATCTTTCTATTAATAACGTTAAGTTTCTTAGTATGACGTGATAATTTTTACTGATGTGTCAAATAGTTCATTACGTGATCTGTACACTCAGTCTCAATTAAGAATTTCTCCGAAATGTAATAGGACGTTGCATAAATAATCTTGATCGGTCATAATTTTCTCATCCGAATTGCATTTTTCAAATGCTGGACTTATAAGTCAACGCAGTTTCATTTGACACGATAGTTATGTATATTCGATGAATTTATTACTCTGGAATATCACAGGAGCTCAGAGTTGAATAATGGAATAAATTTAAAACCAATTTTAAAATTAAATAAAACATTTTATCTATCTATTAATTTAGACCACAAAAAGGAGGTTTCGGTTTCTTTTTTATTCCAAAATTACCCTTTATCCTAATTTACTTATAATATTATATCGTTAAATTTTTTTTTTATTTCAAATATTTTGAAGCGATTACCTTTCCATCTATTCCTACCTCTTTTTATGATAGTTTTCATCCCTATTTTTATTTGCAATAATGTTTGATATGATTTTACAACCATGTGCTAATTTTTGAAGCATTTTAAACCTTTCATTGCATTATAAAACAAATTTATCATTTAAAAAGAAAATTAGAGAGTAGTTACGACCTGAAATGGTAATCATAACCTTAAGAGTAATTTAACAACTTCATTCTCATTTACCTTTTTCTTATTGGTTTAAAAATTTAGTTATCATGGGTATTTTCGGTATTTAAAAAAGAGACCAACTATACTCATTTTCTCGCACAGTAATATAAGAGAAATTCTTAAGTGATCATATATCGTCACGTGATGTGGGAAAAAATACCAATCAAAATATGACAAGCAAGTAAATTAGTGTTAATCACTCGAGCAGTCACCATAATTAATACCAATCAAGGGTTATTTCTTACTACGTTATTGTGAGATGCGATCATCTAATATTTTTTCAATAGGGAAGAGATTACATATTCCTTTTGGGCCGGGCCAGTCCAAAGAAGGCCCATAATATATTCAGGCACATCATGACCCAGGAGAACCACACCGAGCCCCCACTAACCTGCGCGGCAACCCTTTCTCCACCGTTTGATTGAAAATCCAGCGGCTGTCCATCTGCTATATGCGCATGATAAAGCCGTGTCCACAACCGGTGCAGGGTAGCCCGAATTCCTGACTGAAAGCTATCGTCCTCGACGGGTGTGCGCTTTTCACCCTTCCACCGGGACCCTTCCCCGCTTCCGTTGTACGTTCTCCCCCTCACGGGAATTCTTCAGTCTCCGGCGGGATTTCAAGATACCTCTCGTCGGTGTCTCAGCTGCGAGTTCCTCGAATCGGTTCGTAATTTCCTTCACTTACACCTTTCATCAGACCGTGAAAATTTAACTTCGATGTTGCTGCAGCTGTTGGTGGGCTTTAGGGTTTCGATTTTGGCGTTGTTATCTCAATTGGGTTCAACTGGATTTTTATTGCGATCGCTAGTTGGGTTTAGTTTTGGACATTGAACCTCATAGTCGTGTACTTTTCTGATAATGGTATCAGATTTAGCGTTCTGAACAGTGGACGAGTTATATGTGTAGAGGTTTTTTCAGTTTACAGAGGGAACACATAAGTTTAGAAAGGATAGAAGAGGGAGTGGATAAAAGGGGCACGGGAGTCCCCATGGATGTGATCGAGCCCAGGACCTGGGTGAGGGCAATACTAACTGTACTAAACTCTCTTTCTCAAATTATATAGAGGTTGACACTATAGCTTTCTGCAAATGATAATCTTTCATGCTTAATAGCAGAAAAAAAAGCAGTTACTAATTTTCTATTATCAGGATTTCACTGAAGAACATAACCCATTTGATTCTGATGAAGAAAATCATAAGAGACTATCTGGAGTCTGTTTAGCTGTATAAGGTCTTCTTAGCTGAGGTGGTTCCGTCTCTGATGTCCCCATTAGTAGAGTATGAAGAGACCTCGAACATTTCTTGTTCACATTGAAGATTTTGGGATAGTTTCCTTCCCAGTAATGGTGGATTCATGGAAAGAAAGTGGTGTAATAATTGCAGTTTATGGGAAAAAAATGGGCTGATGGGGAATTGAAAAATGCATGTCCATGATAGAATTGTTTATTTTGTGTGGTTGCAGGTGCTTCTCTTTGTTTTTGATTTATCAAGGTGGAAATAATGTCTAACTTGACAAGTGCAATGAGAGAAGCATCTGAGAATAATGCCGATTCATCTCCACCTGATATCAGCCCAACTGAGGAGACACCCGAGGAGACAATACTGTCGAGGCAAACTTCTATCAACCTTGTTCCGTTTGTTGGACAGAGATTCGTATCACAAGATGCTGCCTACGAGTTCTACTGCAGCTTTGCTAAGCAGTGTGGGTTTTCGATTAGGCGGCATAGGACGAGAGGGAAAGATGGAGTGGGTAGGGGAGTCACGAGGAGGGACTTTACATGCCACCGTGGAGGTTTCCCACAGTTGAAGCCTTCTGAGGATGGAAAGCTTTTAAGGAACCGGAAGTCATCCCGATGTGGGTGCCAAGCTTTCATGAGGATCGTTAAGAGGGCAGATTTTGATGTGCCTGAGTGGCGTGTGACTGGTTTCAGTAACATCCACAATCATGAACTCCTAAAAACAAATGAGATGAATGTTGTTCCTTCTTCCTGTACCATCTCTGCCGATGACAAGAGTCGAATTTGTATGTATTCCAAAGCTGGGATGTCAGTGAGACAAATGCTCAGATTGATGGAGCTTGAGAAGGGTGTCAAGTTAGGTTCCTTGCCATTCACTGAGGTTGATGTCAGGAATCTGCTCCAGTCATTTAGGAGTGTTGGTCGTGATCATGATGCTACAGATCTTCTAAAAATGTGCAAGGAGCAGAAGGATAGAGACCCATGTTTCAGATACGACTTTCAGCTTGATGTGAATAACAGGTTAGAGCATATCGCATGGTCTTACGCTTCTTCCATAAGATCCTATGAGGTCTTTGGAGATGCAGTGGTTTTTGATACCACCCACCGCTTGGAAGCTTACGACATGATTTTAGGAATCTGGATTGGTGTTGACAATCATGGATTGAATTGTTTCTTCGGTTGTGTACTTCTAAGGGATGAGAATGTGGAGTCATTTTCATGGGCATTGGAGGTATGACTTCTGACCTACTTAAAGATAATTTGTTACCAGACCTACTTAAAGATAATTCGTTACCAATCATCCTACTCTTGTGCCAAATAACTTGCCAACGTCTCTCATTTGCAGCAGATAATATGAATCGTTAATCTCAACTTATAAAGAGAAGAGTGTGTGCTGCTAATTAGCTGTGGCTTGACAATGACTTAGTGAAAGGAAGTTGATATATATGTAATGATTTTTTTTTTCTTTTCTGAAATGGCAATCCTCTTAAATGCCTTTGAGAAAGCATGTGAATGAATGTGTGTCCACTTCCCTCTGTACCATGTGGAAGCTGTGGTTGAGCCTTTCCTAACCCTGATATATTCTTGTTAAGACTTTCTTAGATTTCATGAAGGGGAAGGCTCCGGAGACGATTTTAACCGACCAAAGCATGTGGCTTAAAGAGGCAGTTGCTCTTCATATGCCAAGGACCAAGCATGCATTTTGCATTTGGCACATAGTTGCAAAATTCTCTGACTGGTTTTCCCTTGTTCTTGGGTCACAATATGACAAGTGGAAAGCTGATTTTCTCCGGCTCTATAGCTTGCATTGTGCAGAGGATTTCGAGTTGGGGTGGAGGGACATGTGTAATGCTTATGGACTTCATGGCAATAAGCACATAATTAGCTTGTATTCTTTGCGTGCCTTCTGGGCCCTCCCCTATTTAAGATCTTATTTCTTTGCGGGAGTCATGGATCCTTCCCATTCAGAATCAGTTGGTGCTTACATTCAAAGGATTTTGAGCGCTCAATCTGCTCTCAGAAACTTCATAGAGCAGGTAAGTATACTATTGAGACCTTTTCCCCCTTCCTTTGACCTCATTTCTCTGAGGTCCTGCAATATCTGTATGTTTATTGTATTTACCTGTTCACTTTACAGGTTGCTGCCATTGTTGAGTCTAAAGATGAAGCGGGACCGAAGCAAAAGATGCAGCGGAGAGTTCAGAGAGTGACCCTAAAAACGGGATCTCCAATTGAATCACATGCTGCAACCATTCTGACGCCGCATGCCTTCAGCAAGCTGCAGGACGAGCTTGTATGGGCCCCCCAGTATGCGTCCCTAGTGGTGGATGGAACCTACTTCATCGTAAGACACCACACAGAGATGGACATTGGAGGAGGGGGTTGCAAGGTCCTGTGGGCTCCACACAATGAGTTCATCAGCTGCAGCTGCCACCAGTTCGAGTTCTCAGGCATCCTCTGCAGGCACATCCTTCGGGTTTTGTCCACCAACAACTGCTTCCACATCCCCGAGCAATACCTACCCCTAAGGTGGCGTAATGACTACCCTTCTAAGTTGAATCTCCGGAACACTGAGGAGTGTACGGGAAAGGTACAGCTTTTGCATTCTATGGCTTCAACTCTTGTTTCGGAGTCAGTTGAAACTGAAGAACGATTGGATGTTGCGTGTAACCAAATCTCGATGCTGATTTCACGCATCAAAGAATATACTCCCGGGCACGAGCAGGGGACAAATGGGATCTCTTACAATAACAGCCCATCGGACTCATTGATTCTTCCTGAGGCTGAAGATTCAGATGATTTGGTTCACGGGTTCAGCACTGGGAACTCACATGATTTGATCACTCTAGGGAAGATGAAAGAGAGGAAACAGAGAGACAGTGGAGTGGACATTAATCGGAAGCGCAGGCGGTGTTCTGTCCCTTGCTGTGGGCAGATGGGGCACGATGCGCCAAACTGCCCGATGATGCAAGGTGATGACTTGGGATTCTTATAGGTAAACAGAGTTTTAATTTTCTTGAGAATTTAGAGCACAGTACATATATGAGCTGACAATTAATGCTAACAGAGGATTCTCCTCCATCCAGAATGTGAAGTCTACAATGCTCTCTTTTTGTCCCTTTTGCGCTTATCAAATGGAATGGTCTCAACGAAGACTGAATGGCTTCGGACAGTTCTTACTCTCCATGTGCAATGCTCGGTCTCTCCAGTCCTGATCTGTACAAAACAGAACAGATGACTGGCAAAGACCAAAAACATATGTCCTTGTAGCAGGTGCCACAGCAAAGCCTTTGATTAATTCCTAATGTGAACATTGTTCATGTGAAGGAGACTGGTAAAGCAGCCCCAAAAACACAATCTTTGGCAGCACAATCATCAGAGTGTCTCTACCTCTTCCATGGAACATGTCATGTCAAACTGCAGTCAACCCGCAGAGTCAAATCAGATTTTTGCCTCCAAATTAGTCAACCTGCAGAATGTGAAGAATAAAAGCATCCTGTTAGTTGTTTCTCATGCCACAATGTAAATCTGATTTTTAAATGACTATCAGACACGTAACCATCTTCCACTTATTGATCTTGGAGTTCAGTGGAAAGGGAGAAATCAACTGCAGCCTCTTAATGTGACAGTTCTTTTGCTCGGCATCCTGAGTAAAAGGATGCACTCAAAATCGATGCAAGGAACTCGAGAGGAAAGATAGTTTATACATACCAAGATGTTTTCCGGTGGATACCGGTAGAAACCTTGCACAGCTGCAGGGAGAGCTTGCAAGCAGTGATTGAGCCGCTGAGAGCAATGGTGAGGCAGTGGAGGACGTCAAGAGACTTGAGCCTCCAATGCAAAGGAGGTGAACGAACGAGCTGTTACTGGGTTGACATTGGAAAACTCCGGCCGGGCACCAGTACCAGCTCTCTCTGCTGAAATGAAGGCAATGGAAAGTTGCAAGAGGAGAGGTGTCTTCTGCTGCTTTGTATGATTTGTGATAAATATCAGTGCAGCCATTCTCTGTATGAGAGAGGGGAGAGTGGGAGGGATTTGGAAAATGTTAAGAGTACATGGCAAGCCCACCCTCCTTCAACCCAAATATTTCTCGTGGTGAATGGACCATTATGGGACCTCCTGGAGAAATCTTCATTGCCTTCCCATCTGATCCATGTCTTCGGTGGTCTTATACGAATGAACCGGTCTCGGTTTCAAAGTGAAAATGAGATTGACCGGAACCAAGGCACGGGAGGGCCAGAGGAGTTATGAGGGACTGCCACCATAACCAGTCAAAGGATCTCCTTTGATTGCAGGATCTCCTCTGGGCTCAGTGGCTATGCCACGGGCATTGCAGCTGAGTTGTGGGTGATCTGCACTAATCTCATCCTTGCACTGGATCTCCTTGTTGATCTGATTATCGATAGAACTGGTGCATCTGCAGAAGTTTCGTATGATATTGTCTTGTGACGATTATTTCTGATTGCAGGAGATATGCAATTTTTCAACTTCGAGATCTCGGGGAAAGGTAACTCTTATTACGAGGCAGACCATGTTATGCAGCCTTGCGAAATCGACCCTTTACATATATAAATACGAAGTATTAGATTACCGCTACTTCTTGTGCACCAATTTATTGATTAGGTGCAAAAATCCATACGGTACTGTCATTGTTAGCTCTTCTGCATATTGACCCATCTTCTAGTATGTATTGAATCTAAGTCAGTTCCTAAACAGTTCAGATCCTAAAGCATCTTCTTCGCCCGAGTTTGCAGCAAAGCTCAGCCAGCAGGGAAAAGATAGCCCCGAGGAAGCAGAGCAGCCAGGCGAGCACCATAAACCCCCAGTCCTTGAGGCTTCTCTTGGGGACATGCGTCCGGTCTGAGATTAGAAGCGCCCGGTAGACAGCTTCGGCGAGGGCAAAGGCTGTTACGGGTCGGATTCCTCGGCCAGGAACCCGTACTCCGTGAGGCAGACGATGTCGTAGACTCCTGTTGCCTCCGATATCCCTAGGAACTCGGAGAGCTTCAGTCGGGCTTTGAGCCGTTCCTCAGGCTGTAACATATCTCCATGGGTCATGACCAGGATCGGATTCTCGTCTGCAGGATGGACATACAGAAGAAAAATGGCTTGAGACCGGTTATAAATTCACCTTTGAGGCCGGGTTCGAGCTTTTGTGAGAGAACTTACTGCATATTCTCAGAGGAGTAAAGCAGAAGAGCTCTTTAGTGGCTGTCAATGGCTTGAGATCGCCACTCTTGACTGCCTCATAAACTTCTGCAATATTGACTACCACCAGCACGCAGTTCACTCGCCTCATCACGAACTTTGAAGAAGAAGAAGAAGATCTCGGCATCGTAAGCTCTGACTCGTCCTCTGCCGACTCTTGATCACCCGGTCTGGGGCACGGTTGGTTATGGTGGACCCCCTGCCTCATCCAGCTGCACAGCTCGTCCAGCCCCTCCTGAACGTGCTCGTAGTCGAAGCCTCTCGAGTCGTACACGCAGAAGCCGCTCCTCGTCGACCTCAGGACGTTGTGCTCTTGCAGGAGCATTGTGGTGTATTTGGAGGACTTGTCTGCCGGAATGAAAAGAAGGTTCCCATTAGAGAATTGAGTTGGATTAAAATTTTAACATTGGTGTCATGCGGGTATGAGTTTGCTTCCCAATTTGCCCTTTTCATTAATAAAAGAAGGATAACTTATTACACAATGTTCCGGCCTTAATTCTCAACTTTAATAGTGAATATATTAAATGTATTAAACCACAAGTGTTCAACACCGGCCCGTAAGCGTAATCTCATCAAATACTTAATATAGTTTAAGAAATTAACAAAACTGATTTGGGCCTAAACAAGACGCTTCTAATAGATTTTTGTCATAAATGCATGAAAAGATTTGAAGTGACCACTAAACCACCTCTCTCATTATGCTTCCCAAATTGCCCTTATTAAATTTGGTAGGATTACAAAAATCGCGGTAATCTCCAAAGTTCAATGTATGTGAATTTCCTGCATGGCCCTTGGACCCCTGCACCCTGATAGTTTTGACAGGGTGCACCAGTTTAATATAGCTTTACTTACTCGAAGAGGTCTGGGCAAAGGGTATGAGCCCGGCTCGTCCCAGGACGCTGTACATGAGGTTGACGAGGGAGCTCTTGCCGGAACCGGTGAACCCCGCCAGGAGCACCGTGTTCGCGGCCGGGATGTCCATCTCCTCCCTTGGGATGCCGCCAGCGGGGACCCAGAAGTCCCCTGCACGGTAGGCTAACAGCCTCTGCCTCAGCTCGCCGAGGCCGTCCCTGGCCGCCACCAGGGCCAGCCTCTCCATCTCCCTCAGGACCCGGACTGGGCCAGAGAGGCCGGTGACATTCGGGGGCAGCTTGGTCTCGCTCTTGCAGTACTCGTCGAAGGCCCCAGTGGACCTCCACCAGCAGTAGGCGGTGGAGTTGCGGCCGTAGTCCTCGTCCTCGTCGCTGGAAAGAGGGAGCTGGCTCTTCATGATCGCCCTGTGGAATTTGCAGTGAGGTGAATTGAGCAGTGGAGGGCGATTGAAACCCAGAAATTCTACGATTTGATTGGAGTGCAAACCGTTGAAACAGTTTTGAAGGAGAAAGAAGTTGTCACTGACGACAAAGAGATCCAAAGACAGCTTGGTGCAGCTTCATACTCTTCTACCTGCTACTGGAAAGTATTTTTTCCTGTCTATAATACCGGTATCCAGAATTCCAACGACCTGACTAATCAGATTCGAGCAAGTGGGCTCACGGGCACAAGACACGATCCCGAGATCTTACTTAAGAGGAAGAGTTGTCCTATTACCTCAACCAATTCACTTTGGTCGATTAAAAGATTTTGGATTTGATTCTTATCATTGGAACTCTCGATGATCGTTTAGTAAGTCTCGGGTCGAATTCTCAGGAACCCTCGTTCCCTTATAATCTCCCCCCTTTCTAGCCCTTCTAGATCCACCCGTCTCTCTGTAACAGGAAAAAAAGAGGACAAAAGATTCCTCGCCGACATCTGGCCCGCTACCAATACGATCACGACACGAACGCAGCGCGCTAACAAAGGTACATTTGCCACAACGTTTTAACATGTTAAATGCACTTCCGGGATTACAATGGATCGGGTCATGTTTCATTACATGACCTAAAACGATAGGGGGTTGGTATCAAATCACACATATTTTCATAATTTTTTTTTAAATTTTTTTCTCTATGCATTAGTTTTTCTAATCCCTAGTATTTTCAGGATTTTTTTGGTATTTTTTGATACGGAATTAGTATTTCTTTTACACGGTAAACTAGATCGATGATCAGAGTTTTCAGGACCACAGGGCAAATTTATTTTGTGGTATCGGGGGGACTTGCCCTGACGGGTCATAGGAGAGTACTATTTTTCGCGAGGGATGTTGGAAGGTTGTGAATAATTGCGGGGGGGGGATGGTTCCGAGCTGTTTCTTGAACGTGGTCACTGCCTTGTAGTACTCCTTTGTCTGCTGGGAAACAGACGGACCTCTGTCCCAACGTTCGAAGACCTTACTCGAACCCGGATCGATTCTTCCTTCCTTCCTTTGAGATTGATATGGAATAAAATCATCGGGGTATATTCGTCTTTTTACCCCGACCATCGGACCTGCGCCTGGAGATTAAAATTGGCCCTCAGCACTCCGTGTGTGCGCTGCTCGTCACGTCATGTACATGGTGAACTGTGACGCGGTTGTGTCTATTCTTGATGCTGTAGTTTGTCGCCTGCATGACTGACTCGGGTGTTGAGATGGACAGTCGTTCTTGATCCGACTTCCTCTCGTTCGCCTTGTTGTTCATCAATTGAAGACCCGCCAGAGACTCGACGGGGGGTCGATGCGAGAGCAGAGACCGACCATGTCCCGACCGAGTTGGGTCAACTTCAGCCTCCAACAGGCTCACTGGAGGATAACATTTCGTCTATCCTCCTTGCTCCAAAGATGATCGTCTCTTGACTCCTCAGGCATTTGACTGGATCTCCTATCTATGGCACAGGCCTATAACTCGACAATATCAGATAGTTGTAATTATTTTTTGCTAGTATGTTAAATACTGATTGACTCGTGACCTGTGTCACGTGATGTGCCGTTGCACATAGGACTTTCTCTCACTAAGGAAGTACGAGAAGCATGTGCTCATGGAGACGGTATGTGTCCGTGCCCGAGGACTGCTCTTGAGAAGCCAGCACCCTGGTAGGCACGGGAACGGTCGTGCCATAAGAGGACCATTGGTTCATTCCACGTGCCAGATTCGAGCCTGTCGACCCACTAAGGGGTGCAACTCTCCCGACCATGAATTTTTTTTCCATTCACAATATTCGAACCCAATACCTTACTTAATGGAAATAGATACCGAATAGCTCAACCAACCAATGTTGGTGTCGCAACGTCTTCACCAGTGAGGAGATTGGCCTGATGCGCTTTCCGGACGTTATCCGGATTTTGACCTCGAAGCATTAAAAGAGCTTCTTTTAGTATACGCCAGCCATACTTTGCCTAACGTGATGTAGCCATCCTTGCCATCCACAAGGACTTCATGAAAGCGCCACTTCTTACATATTCTAAGGTGATTTTCATGAATGGAAGCTGATACCCTCTATCGATTAGGGTTTGATATATTCATATTCGTTGGGATAACGATCGTTTCAAGACGTCGGAATTTGAGTGCGATAGCAGTGGAAATAACTAAGAAGTAAGGAGATAAACACGACACCGGAATTACTTGATAAAATCCTCTTGTGAGGGAAACACCTCCATGGTACGGAGCAAACAATCCACTAGACCAAGACATGGGATTACAACACCATAGGGATCCCTAATCCCATACCCAAACTCCCGTCACAAGCCATCTCAGAAAAGAGTCTCAAATTTGATCTCTCAAATTCTCATATCGAGAAATTTATCAGAAATATTACTTATAAGATTCATCATCCTGTCTTCCAAGACTTTATTCAGCCTCTTATATGGATCTGATACAATAAAAAAGATATAAGATATTTCCTAATTGTCTTTTAGGAAAATGTCTCAATTTGACTTGAGATGAAATCGTAAGAAATCGTAATATTATCTCTTTCTTTCACAATTTTCACTCATCCGAGAAGGTCTTCAGGTCCCACAGGCATCCAACTTGATGCGAAACATTTCAACAACATTATACATTCGACCTGGGATTGCGAGATCGTTGATTTGATTTTCACAAATATAACTTTTCGTACCTCTTTATTTTCGATCCATCGAGAAAGGAGCAATCACTCATCACCCAATGTTTTGTACCTTCTTAACCACTTACTTGGGCGTTGGTGGAATGAAAGCAAACGCCATGGAAAAGACTTTCACCGTCCGGTGAATGGATCGTTCATCGGTGTGATTCAACGAATCACGATCAACGATTCAAATTAAAGAAACCAATAAACTCGTAATCATTTTTCACATGTTTAACGGTTCAGTGATTTGTCCATAAAATTTACAAATAAAAGTTACAGACCAAGACAGTAAATATTTGTGACTGACGGTCAATCACATTACCATGTTCTTTACGGAACATTCCACCACTCCCCGATTGTCAGAAATCAATTTTTTTTCCCATTTCTTTCGGTGATTTCAACCATATGGGAAGAGTGGATATGACAGTTGAAACGGGTTGGGACCGATCCCTCTCAGTTTGCATTATCTTTTTGGGGGCCAGGAGATCATTGACCGGTTAGATTATTATTTTTTGATTATAATCGAAATCTATAGATTCGCGATCGCAAACTGAATTCGAAAAACGTATAAAACTTACATAGAATTTGTTTTGATTTGTACTGCTGGTATCCAGGAGTCTAGCGAACCTAACGAATTCAGTTCGATCCGAGTGGGCTCACTAGGTAGTAAAACTCTCTTAAAGCGAATTCTTTCCATTCACAATACTCGAATCCGAGATCTTACTTAAGAGGAGGATGTGTCCTATTACCTCTATCAATCCACATTGGTTAAAACTTTACATAAAATTTACTGATTTTGTCAATATTTTTATTAGATTATCCGATTTCGCCCCTAAAATCCATCCTTTAACTCTTCTCCTAGCTTCGCTCCATTAACTCGGTTTTCTAGATCCGTTCCCGAATAATTGTGAAGTAGCATCCACTTACGAGATCCGAGTTCAGGATATCTTGACTTCAAAATGACGGTAATGCCACTGCACCGATATCCCTTTCTCATATACTAGAGTGTAATTAGGTGAAAACGAAAGATGGATCCTTTCATATCATTCATGGCAAGGTGGGACCGTGGCGTGAAATGTAGGTGTAGAGGGGCCGATCCATCACCTGCACTTAATGGGTGCACAGTTCCACACGCTTCTATGTAGTTGCCAGTAGAAGAAGAACACTCGAAATTCGATATCGATAATAGGGTTTATAAGCGTCCCTCGCGATTCCGATAATCGAGATCAGTTCGAACTTTCCTTTCATCAAATAGAACGATCGATCAGTAAGGAGTTCTTAAACAATCAAACTCGACCACGAGAAGGTACGGAAAACATTGCACCGAAACGGATGAATTTTGATCGGTCGAATAACATCCACTGCTAGTACTAATACATCATGTTGATCATACTAGAACCATTTAAGATTTTCTCGATCCCAATCGTTGTACCGGTTATTTCCCTTTCTTGCCGCTGGTAAATGCGCGATTATTTTATTGAAAAATTTTCTATTGTCCGATGCACGACTGTTCAGCAAATGAGAAAAATGGTTAGATCATTTGATTAAATAATCAAGCAACTGGTCCGCTAAAGATGTCGTATTTAATAGGAGAATGGCACTGGAAGTCATGTATGCTTGTTGTTCTTAGCACCCGAGTCTTATAATGACAGGGGAAATACTGTGTGTTTGTCTTCTTCTTTTTTTTTAATGATTGGATTAACCATTTTCGAACTTAGATGATCCAATCGTTAAAAAAAAAAAAAAGGGGACGGACATATAGTATTTCCCTGTCATTATCCCCTTATTAATAGTACCATACAACAAGTTAGGCATACAACCTTGCGTGATGCTGCATGGTCCTCCTTGTTCACTGAAATGCTATAAATCGACCCAACTTCACGATCTCGACCGGTCACTTCCCTTTCTCTCATTCTCTAGCAGAGAATAAATAATCGAAGGTCCACACGTAAATATGAACAAAGAAGTGACCTGTTACAGGCGGAGAAGAGGCTACCGGCGTCTAGGCGGGCCAGGTGGGGCAGAGCCAGGAGCCGCCTCGACAGGATGGCGGCGGGGGCGGATCCTCCTCAGGCTCAGGCCGAGGCTGAAGCTGCTCCCCCGGCTGGCATCAGCCAAGAAGCTGTTCACTTGGCTCCGGGATGCGTACGTGAGGATGATGGTGGCGTTCGCCGACTCCCGGCTTGTTGGGGCAGGGTACGGAGGAGGAGGCTCCATGATCGATAGGTTCGGGCAGGGTCCGCTAAAGGAGTACGACCACCAGGTGATCATCAATATCTACCGGTCACTGGTGGTGGCCCAGGGTTTGCCGGAGGCCCGCGAAGCTGGGAATCTCAGCCTCACCGTAACTGGCCGGCGTTGGTGAATGTTCAAAGTATCAAATCCATCCCGTCAAACCCTAATATTGTTACGAGAAAATACCTGTATTATTCATCCACGGATCGTATGTTAAATGCTCTTCATCCTAGCAAGGAGTGATGCGGAAATAAAGTGTCTCTTAATCTTGAATGTTCCCTGTTCCATTTCATCGGATTAGTTCTCACGCCCGACTCATCGGATCGAGTCTCTTTCTCTCGATTGATGCTCTCCCATGTCCTCCCAATCGATCTCTTCTCTGTAGGACGACACTCGATCATGGCATTTCATTTTTATTCCGGCTGGAACCTAACTCTTCCAATCTAGCATCCATCGATAATGTCCATTAATTATTGATCATGGCACATTCTATGAGTTAAAGGTAAGGAAAGAGACTGACCCCCGTACAAAAGGATACGTACCTCTAAAAGGGAATAACAAAGGATACCGAGAGTCTCCACCAATGAGAATCGAACCAAAATCTTTTGATCTCGGGTCGAACGTGATACCACCAAATGAAACCGCATTTCTCAAGATCGATCAACTTTAGGAGGTGGAGAAACCGAAGAATGTCTTTCTTGTTATGAGTTTTACTTGCACCATCTAATATTCGAAATTATGATATTTTACCACCAAGCCATGTTCCAAGTTGTTAACTCAAATTTCGACCCATTACATCACATAATAAAAGAGATACCGAATTATCTAAATAAAGTACGGATGGATTATTCTATCTTATCAACCGGAGTTCTTCTATTTTCTTTGTTTCCTGATAACTTTTTTTAAACACGTTCTTACATTTAGAAAGTAGTTGTGTGGGTCCTAACCTGATGTATGAGTCAAGTTAGTTCACTAAAGAATAACCTAATGTACCGGTCAAACCCGAACTTTACTAAAGGAAAAGAGATGTTGAACTATCTCAATGAGCCTGTGTCAATTGTAAATGAGATTGTATAAGCATTCAACTTGTTCTTTTCATCTGTAGTCACCCACTGATTTGGATGTTAGTGGTGTAAACTGAAAAAGTAATACTCTTTAACGGTCTTCATGGCCAATTGTGCAAGTACAACTTATCTCTAAATTATAGATGGAATATTCACATCGAACAGTTCTGCCTCCTTAATAGACCGACCGAACTCGAACATTAATTGGTGAGGTCCTATTGAAATTTTGCATATCAGATAACGTATAACGAAAAGTTATAAACAACAAGCACATTTTTAATTACCTAAAATTGAAAAGGTGGTTTTAGTAAAGTAATATCGCTCCCGACTAAGAATTAAAATGTACTGGGCGGGTCCGATTTTTACTGAAGGAAGTCTCTGTGCCCATTTTCTTTTTCCATCTTTTACCCTTTTAAACTTATATGCTTTTTCTGTAACCACAATGAGAGAGAGAGACCTGAAGAAGGCTGCCATTCACCATTCAATTGGCCCAATTCGCTTGGACCCAACTCGACCCACCAAAGTGTAACCATTACACTCTCACTCAGCCCATAAATCATGCCATCATGGGGCTTGTTTGGGTCGTGTTAAAAGTGTCCTAGCAAACCCCTCTGTGTGTCAGGGGTACACCACGTGACAGTGATGATATGGTTTCATGAGATAATAGGATTCCATTATTTTTGAGATATTTTTAATAAAATCTAAAAGAAAAAATAAACCCTAAAAATAGTTTGATTTGATTGTTTAGTGACACGATCTAGGACTGTCATGTGGTGTGTCCGTTACATACAAGACTTTCTCTTATCGATGGTTCGAGGTCAAATTTCTGCTTCTAAATCTCGATTAATTGAATCTCTGCAAGTTCGCCCATCCATTTATCGACATGGAACTGACTCGGCTTGAACCGATCCCGCAAACCGGGCAGGGCTCCGAGTCCACGGGACTCAGGCTCTCATAATAACTTGGGATCAGCTATTAAGATACGTATGAAATTGAATATAGCTTATACGTTAAGTTAAGGCCGAAATCATCCGAAATTTCTGTGTTATAGTCTTGCAAAAGTGTTTGACCGATAATTCCCGATCGTGTATCGACCGAGAAAGGTTATTCGTTCGATCGACAAAAAGTACAATCGAGTTGTTGGTTGGGTCTTTTTCATTCGAAGATGTTTTACCTAGTAAACAACAGGAACCGGGGCAAGTAGGAACTATGTCCACGCGAACATACTAAGTCAAATTGTATTGTTTGAAAAAAAAAACATAATAATATAAATAAATAGGAAATAAAATTTCTCCGACTTCAAGAGAAAGTCTTCAGTACAACGATCATACCACGTAGGCGATGCCGACGTGATATATCCGTCAAATCAGAACTTAACACGTAAACAATAATTATAGAGTTATAGTTATTAAATCTTAAAAAATCTTTAAAATATTAAAAAATTCTAAATAAATAGTGAATCATAATTTAAATGGTAAAAAAAAAAATTAAAAAATCTAATAAATTGTGAACTATAATTAGACAAATATATAAATGGTGAATTCTGAGTGGGCGGATATATCGCGTCAATATCACGTATATGGTATA
The DNA here is from genome assembly GCA_037672795.1 of Lagerstroemia speciosa. Taxonomy (NCBI): domain Eukaryota; kingdom Viridiplantae; phylum Streptophyta; class Magnoliopsida; order Myrtales; family Lythraceae; genus Lagerstroemia; species Lagerstroemia speciosa. The sequence goes on from CM075306.1 coordinate 2,316,573, forward strand.
ACTGCTCAATTGAAGACTTTCTCCCGCTCGAGAACTCATCTACTTTCGTTTTCAACATGTTTGAAAGATTCCACTGGCGAAATTTCTTCACAATTAAGGATGCGTTTGATTTGAGAATCATTAATCCATGATAAATTTATTCAAATACGAAATTCTTATATTTAATAAATTATTTCATTATTTGAAAAAAAATAAATTGATTGTGGAATTCGATTAGTGGAGATAAAATAGTTGTAAAATAAATTATAATCGAAAATTTCCACATATTCTAATCGTAAAAATTTCGCCAACTATACTGTAAAATTTTAACTCATACGACAACATATTACAGTAAATTTTATAGCGAATTTGCGAAAAATCCAGATTTTATGGAAATTTTCAGATGGGTATAGAATGAGTCAATTACGTGTATGGGAAGGATGGGAGCGATGACAACCCAACGGTTCGTAGCGTAGAGACGTCAGTTAGCCTGTACCAGTCATCGCTTGTTATTTTGAACTTAATTTATTATATTTTAATCTTTTTTTAAATTATTTTTTTGTTTTTAACAGGTCGGCTTAGACGTTTCCGGGTCAATGACAGAGAGATCGGCTAACGGTTAACTTGACAGTGCTATACGCGGAAAAATACTAGCCATGGACAGTACTATATGCAAAAATAAATAAATAAATAAATAGTATTTAAATAAATTTATATAATTAGATTATTTATTTATAATTTACTTCAATTTTATTCATTTAAAATTATTCAACTTACGGTAATAAGTATAATATTATTGTCATTAATATATTATCTCAATTTTACCTTTTTAATTTTACAATTTTAAGTCCTTTATGTAAAAAATATGACAAATCTTCTTTGCGAAAATTCTAGATATGGAGTGAGGAGGAGAAATATGAGCAGTTAATGAAAAAATTTTTACTGTTAAGATCGTAGATATGAAGTGAAAAACAAATAAAATTATTATTTTAGCTTTAATCTAGAAATCACATGCAAGTCATAAATCGTAATATATAAATTAGATTGAGGATAATTATAAAAAATAAAAAGAATATTAAACTTCACAAATATTTGTATAAAATATAATATTGGCTCATTCGAGTATTTTGACGAAGCCTAATATTGTCTGATAATTACACTCCGATAAAAAATAAAAGGAAATGAAACAAAAATAGGATAATTTTATGGGAAGAACAAAAATAATTGGTCTCACTTTTAAAATTTTAAAAATATCGTTATTAAAAATGAATTTAATTGATAATGGAAAAGAAATTTGAATTAAATTATAAAATTATTTTTAATTTGTAAATCACCAAATTTCTCAGGGCTCCTTAATACCAGTCGTTTTTAAGTATATATTTTATTTTTATATATTTATAATTGCCCTCACATAATTAATTATGATAATTACAATGAGGTGCACGTCAACAAAACGAAAATGACATCCTATACAATTTATATATATATATATATATATATGGATATTAGTGAACTGAGCAGATTGTTTTCCTAAATTTACAAATTCAACTTTTATGATTTTCTAAAGATATTTCTAGTTTAGGCTGTGAATCATTTTTTCCTTAATTTTTTATATGCGTCATATATAAAAAAATATTATATATGTGTTATATTTAAAATGGTTCGATACATTTCTATTTTGATAAAGATATCAATATTAATATATGAAAATATTTAGAGGTTTTGATTCTTTTTCAGATTTTCAAACTACTTGTTATAGTTGTTAAAATCCATTAGATCAAATTTTTACATTTTAAAATATGTAAAAAAAAAAGAATATATTCTAAATATTAATTATAATTAATTTTTATTTAATTAGCTTAATGTTAACCTTTTTTTTAATTAATTTTATTGTGTCTGGTTTAAATATAAGGTCGGCCGGGGACACCAGTGGTGGAGAGAAGCTCCGACTAACGGAAGGTAATCTCTCTCCCCCTCTCTCTCCTCCCCGTTCACATGTGCTTGCTTCTCTGGCACCTCACCGCCGGCGACTTCATAAGCAAGTGCAGTGAGAGAGAGAAGGCGGAGGTGAAGGAAAGGGAGAGAGCGGACGACGGAGCCCTCGCCTGGCGCCTGCGGCGAGCGCTGGATCGAATTGAGCTCTGCTGCATTGCTCGGTTGGCTGGGCACGGCAGTGGAGTCTCCAGCAAGGATTGGATCGCGGCCAAACAGGTTCTACTTCAAGTCGATGAATAGGATGCGGAGGAGGCTGTCCGGCGTGAAAATGCTGCGGATTTGGCAGCTCTCTGGCTTCTGCTCCGTGGTGCTGATGCTGATCGCCCTCTCGCCTTCCCCGCCGTCGCTGCCCCCTGCAGAGGCTATCCGCAGCATTGACAGGACGTATCCGCGCTCGCCGCTTCTTGTCACCCCGTACAACCCCCTGGACCGGTTCTCCTTTCGAAGGGCGGCCCCATTCGGCAATGCCGCCGGGTGCGTCGGCTCCGTTGCGAATGTCACTGGCATCTGCGATCCGAATCTCGTCCATGTCGCGATCACTCTCGACGTTGGCTACCTCCGCGGCTCCGTCGCGGCCGTTCATTCGGTCCTGCTGAACTCGCTGTGCCCCGAGAGTGTGTTCTTCCACTTCATAGTCTCGGACGCCAGTCTGGAAAGCCTGGTGCTCTCCACTTTTCCGCAGCTTAATTTCAAGGTTTACTACTTCGACCCGGAGATTGTACGGGATTTAATCTCGACCTCCGTGAGGCAAGCCTTGGAGGAGCCCCTGAACTACGCGAGGAACTACTTGGCGGATCTTTTGGAGCCCTGCGTGAGCAGAGTCATATACCTCGACTCCGATTTAGTCGTCGTCGACGACATATCCGAGCTCTGGCGCACTAGCCTGTCTAGAACGATCGGAGCTCCGGAATACTGCCACGCCAACTTCACCAAATACTTCACAGCCGGTTTCTGGTCAAGCAAGCGTTTATCCGGTACCTTCGCCGGGCGGCGGCCGTGCTACTTCAACACTGGGGTGATGGTGATAGATCTGGCACGGTGGAGGCGCGTAGGGTATACGAAGAGGATAGAGCGATGGATGGAGATCCAGAAAAGGGATCGGATCTATGAGCTCGGGTCGTTGCCGCCGTTCTTGCTGGTCTTCGCTGGGCACGTGGCGCCGATCGAGCATCGGTGGAATCAGCATGGTCTAGGTGGCGATAACGTGAAGGGCAGCTGTCGGGACCTCCACCCGGGTCGGGTAAGCTTGCTCCATTGGTCGGGCAGCGGCAAGCCCTGGCTCCGCCTCGACGCCAAGCAGCCCTGCCCGTTGGATTTGGTGTGGGCAACCTACGATTTACATGGACAATCCCACTGAAACTCCGACTCTTACAACAGTTTCTTTTGCTGGAGAGGGTGCCACAGGTAAGCCAATCCCTTTTCAAATTTTCATCGTTATGGATTATTGAATTAGTGATTAGTCTCGACATTGTTCGTCCTCTTGTGCCAATAGCTAATTGATATTTATGCCCTGTCCCTGAAAAATTCGTTCTCCGGAAATACAATTTTTCTCAGCATGTCGTTTTCTTGATTCTACATTTCATGTGGTGCTGTCAGCTTTCTTTCCAGTTGCTTCGTACTAATTCGGTATGAGATTTTCAGATATATTTCCAAGATTTTCCAAATTGAAATTGTCTCTGTGTTTCAAGTAAACCTGTCTGCTTGTGTTTAATGTGCCTAAGATTACTTCTGAGGTACGGATCTGTGAAAGATGGAACTTAAAAATTGAACTCTGCTTTGAGAAAAGGATGGGACTTATGCAGAGATGACGATAAAGAATGCTGTACCAGAGGGTGACTGAAGTGGATTGTTGAAGATGCATTTAGTACTACAGTTTAGTGTGATGGGTATTTCACATTGTTGGGATCGCTATATAGTGGTTGAGCTGTCCTCCTTTGATTAAAGGGCCATCACATTTAATTAGTCCTAATCAACTGTCTTTGGTTGCTTTTCTTTGTAAACCTTCATGTAACCTATGCATAGTTTTAGGACTTGCTAGGATCCATCACCATTTTAGCTGACAAATTGGGGAAAAAATAACGTAGGTTACATCGGGAAATGAGACGTTCATCACCCAATTTGACGAGTAAAAGGTGAGGAATTGTAGGATCGTTGTAGGATTGTTTCTCACTTTCCGCTCATTTGAATGGATGTTGCACATTTAAAGTGCAAGAGTAACATTCACAAAACATCTTCTTGAGAAACTGGCAAGTAACATATTCTCTCCATACTACAGACCCGCATTCTAAAGAGGATTGTGTGACACCCTTTATGTGGCTTTGCCAGGAGCAAAATCATGTTCTGTGCTTTTCAAGTTTTATGCATATTACCAATGGTTAAAAGGTGAAATTGGAGTTTGGTTTTGAAATTATTAGGGAAGGCTCCAGAACTTTTGATAGGATAGGATAGGATCGAGAGCTTTTGAGGCCGTCAGTGTTGCCTTGGTGGCATCAGTGTAAGACTTGTGAGCTACCTTCCTTCTCTTTCTGTCCCTTTCCTATATAGGTGGCAATCCCTTATTCTCTGCCTTCTATTGTTGATTTTCTGAACAATATAGATATTTTATTATATCACGTGTCTTTCTGATACACTCTTATCAAATTCACCTAAAAAAAAAAAAGAAGCAAACTGGGTGCAACAAGCATCTAGTGAGAACCCGAATTCGTGGAAAACAAAGAGATTTTGCAGAAATTGAAGGGAAAAAAAATGTTCTCTTTCAGCTTTTCATGTTAGAAAGTGCACTCTGCCATGTTTAATGTAGTTTTTGTTCTGCACAGCTAAGTGTTACTCATCTACTGCAGATGAGTAACATCCAATTAAAATTGATTTAAGTGATAAACCCATCCCACCGTCGCTCAAATATCCACTTAAAATCAATTATGCTGTTGAATGTTACTCATCTATACCATGGATGAGTGGCAGCAGCCCAATATTTAATCTGGGCTCTATCCCTTTCTCGCTAGCTTCACATGTGTCCTGTTCATGGAGAGTCTCACAGCATCACAGTTTTACATGCGGTCACTATCCCACCATTACAGGGTTGTCGGTATTATGATCCATCTGAAATTGATTGATCAAACACCGGATTTGATATTAAATATGCACGCTTGACTTTGCTGCACTTTGCTGTGTTGTTCCTGTTGGATCGATCCATTACGTTTGGCTTTCTCCTGCACTCACTGATGTATTCTATTACTACTGATTGTTGAGCTGGGAACTCAGGCTTTGGGACCTTTTCTCACTTTTTCTGAAAGTTCAAGTAAGATGAGCCAAGTGACTGAACCGACCATGACAGCTTGTGCTTTATTGTGCTTGCTCTAAAATCTGATGCTAATTTCCAGCAGTGGCGAGATTGGACGGTTCGAGAAGAAACTGCGAGGTCTATTAAGTGCCGACCCCCCAACACATGGATTCGCGGAAGGTTGTGATTGGAGCGAGGTCGGAGCTCAAGGCTTCTTCGGAGTATATACACAGGCGGGATCACCAGTTCATTCCTGTATGCAATATATGCCCCATTTGTTGGTACAGCTTAATCAATCGATTCCACATTGGGTCTTGGTGTTAGGTCGTATCTGCAAATTGCAATGCCGAAAGTGCCAATTGGTATGGCATGGTGGTAGACGGCCCCGGTCGGTTGATTCTATGTTCGTTCACCGACTCGGGACGGTTCTGTATATTATTGTTGTTATTGTTGTCACTGATATATTCATAAATTTTAGTGTACATTGGGGGACGTGTTTTGCTTATACTGAAATAAAGAGATCGGGTTTAGGATCTTCAAGCCTTCTCTTTGGAGCAATCTCGCATGTCAACTTTTGCTTGTGATGGAAGGTTTCATATAGGAAGAAGAGGTAAGCAATCACTCAGCTGCTGAGGAAGAAATTCCCAGATGGTTCTACCTCAACGTGTCGTGAGAATTGTGAGACGAGCAAATTGGTGTTGATTACCTTAGCAATGTCTCGGAGAGTGGATCATGTGACGAGTCGACAATTGATTAACTTATTAGCAGCAAAGCAAGAGTAGGATTCGATTCCAAATTTAGGAATCGCTCCTTTTTGTTTTTTTTTTTAACAGGATTCATTCTCCAGTGTATGTGTATCCCTTACATGAGAATGGGCTTGGATGAGGGCCATATTTGCAAACTTTAATGGGCTTGGGCTTGAATCTCGAGGCCCAA